>PVKE010017317.1:0-30911 GCA_004027555.1 Craseonycteris thonglongyai
GGGATTCGATCCTCGGTCCCCGGCGCTGCAAAGTGAGCGCTTAACCCACTGAGCCATCCCGGCTTTCCCCTATATTGCATCTTTAAAAAAATTTTATTCTATTTATTTTTGCCAGTATAGAGGAATACAATTCACTTTTCAATATTAACCTGGTATCTGGCAATCTTGCTAAAATTAGTGATTAATTTTTAATAATATATGTGTGGATTATTTTTTATTGTCTTAGTATACAGTAAGTCATGTTATGGAGTGTCTAGGACTGACTGTAAATCAAAGACAGGACTAGAGAAAGACTTTCCAGGGGTGGTAGCAACATCACACTTAAACTTAAGTAATGAGCAGGAGTACCCCAGTTAGAAATACGAAAACAGACATTTTAGAGACAGAAGAAACAGTCTGCCCAGTGACAGAATTGACTGGGAACGATGGGTCCTTAGACTATTCTTAATAGAAGACACACAGGAAACGGTCAGAGATGAAACGAGAGAAATAAGTGAGAACCAAACGTGAAAATTCCTATATGTCAAATCAAGGAGTTTATAGGTTTCCCCACTCAGACCTGAAAGTCATGAACAGTTTTAAGCAGGGAAGTAAAGTAGTAAATTTGAGATTCGAAGACTGCCCTCCTGCAGCAGTGCTGTTACACACGACCACATAGTCTGCTTGCATGGTTCTGGGAATGCCATCTTCTGCTGCCATGTGAATGGCATCCCCTGACGTTCCATAACGAGGTAGTCCTGCTTGTAGAAGCCGGGGTGGGGCACAAGGCGGACTGGAGAAGTGTTCCTGGAGACAGGGAGACAGCTGTGAAGTATAAACAGCTCCAAACTTAAATAAGGAGACACTTGATTTAAAGGACTATTGCAAGAGGAAGAACATTGACAATATGATCTGCAAGTATCTCAAGGCTCAGATAGGAAAGGGGATTTGTTGTTGTTGTTGTTGTTTGTTTGTCTGCTTTATGTAATAACAAGGCTGGAAAGAATCAAGGTGGACAGGACAGAGAGAATTGTCCCCAAGCGCCCATCATCAGATGTTGCCTGGGAGGGGACCTGAAGAAGAGCCAGGCTGGATCAGATTTAGGTCAAAGTTCAGAGTTCATGAGATAGGAAGAAGCTCAATTAAAGTATGATCAAGTCAAATTAACAAATGCTTCGTTCCACTTGACCAGTGGGGACAAACATTTCAGCTAATCACTGATGCAGCAAAAAAATTAGAGGAATTTAGAGGGTCCACGCTTGGCCTTGTCTTAAGGTAAACAAAGGGACTGATTATTTGGGAGTCTTATCTGAGTCCTGAGGCATCCTGGCTCTTTGCAATAAGTCATGTCCTGGAACCCTAGGACTAGGAGGGTTCCTTTAATGATTGCTGTTTTCCAGGATTATGGGGTTCGAGTAAAGTTCAAAATTATCATTACTTAGATGTCTATAAATGGCCAGGTAAAAAGCCATTAGAAATGAAAATATTTAAAATTTAAATGTTGCAGGTATTCACAATCTTCTTGGTTTTTGAGCCACAATAAGTGTTAAGAAGAAAACAGAATTAAGGTTTTTCCTAGAAAAATAAATGTGTCTGCCTTCACCTTTCCCCACAATTGACCCCCTTCCTGTTTTTATCCTTTTGTCCAGGGAACCTCTCATACATTTTACTCCCATATCTTATTAGGGATGTTGTAAGTACTGCAAATTACAATGAATGTAAAGCTTTAATACAGAGCCTGGTACACAGAGAGCTGTCAGTAATTGTTAGCTTTTCTTTTGTTGTTGCTGTTGTTCTTTATTCTTGTTCTTCTGCCGGTAGAACAAGGAATATGTTGTAGATATATAAACCCAGCCTGTGCCCTATAGTATTCATGGGTGTAATAGATAAACTAAAACTAGTTAAATCTGATTATTAATTACTGGTCAGATTCTTTAAAAACAGTGCAAATCCACTGTATATAAATCACTATTCCAAATACCAAGAATAAAAGATAAATTTCTATACTCCTCCCCCACTTCCCTTCCATACTCCTAGGTGTGAATTATTTCCATCTCTTATTTTCAATTTATATGTTCAATACCATGTCCTGTTACAATTTATTGCCTGCAAGTTACTGAGTGATAACAGGAAAACTTTTGAACACTCTCTGTTGTATTAATTCTATTACATTAGCCCCCCCTTATCTGAGGTTTCAGGTACCCGTTGGTCAACCACGGTCTGAAAACATTACACGGACAATTCCAGAAATAAACAGTTCATACGTTTTTAAATTGCATGCTGTTCTGAGTAGTGTGATGCAATCTCGTGCTGTCCTGCTCTGTCCTGCTCACCCAGGACGTGAATCACCTGTTGGTCCAGCTTATCCACACTGTATACACGACTCCCCATTAATCACTTAGCCCTTTTGGTTATCAGATTGACTGTCACACTGTCACAGTGCTGGTTCTCATTGTGATTATGATACAATAAGATATTTTGAGAGACCATACTCTACATCATTTTTACTACAGAATATTGGTATAATTATACTATTATGTTATTATTTTTGTTAATCTTTTACTGTGCTAATTTATAAATTAAACTTTATCACAGATATGTATGTATAGGTAATAAGATAGCATAGTCCTATATAGGGTTCAGTACTATCCAAGGTTTTAGATATCCACGGGGGAGCTTGGAACTTATTCTCCACAGATAAGTGGAGAATACTCTACTTACTTCTTATTATGCCTCCATGTGACACAATTAGTCAATAATTACAAATTCCTTTTCTCATAATTTTGGTGCCATTTGAATTCTGGGATACCTTGTTTGTTTTGGCAGCTTATAATAATTTTTCTCTTTTCTTCCCTTAAAAAAAATTTAGTGCTCTCAAAAGCTTGTTTAATAGACATTGCATATTAATGAATTTCTTGCAATCAACATGACTAATTTTCTAAAAGAAAAACTGAACTACCTTACTAAAACCAGTGAGACCATAGGGTTATATCCGAGTGAAGAAAGGACCCTGAAACATTTCATAGTTATTTATTTACATTGATAATAATCAAATGCATTCATTTTACCCAGTTATAGTTAACTGTTTAGCCATACATCTGTTGGCATATTTCTTTTTTATAATAATTTTATTTTTCAATTAGAGTTGACATAAATATTATATTTGTTTTAGGTGTACAACATAGTGATGACACATTTATATAACTTACGAGGTGATCACCCTGATAAATCTAATACTATACATACTTATGACAATATTATTGTTCCCTACCACTTGCTGAGCAACCCTAAGCCCAGCATTAGTGGCAGCTGGCCTCGGTTCATGTCTTGGCCTCCCCTAGGAACCTGTACATTCAGCACAAGGGCCAGCCACCTGCAGGTTGCTTTTTGGCTCATGTCAGCTGGTCTCAGGCAAGGCCGATCTTAGCCTGTGGCGGAGCCCCTTCCAGGAGCCAGCATGCTGGGTGACTGACTTTGCACCATGCCAGAGCCCCACCTGGCTTTCTCTACAGACAACATATTCAAAGAGCAAACGGAACAGGCACCAGAGCCCTGCTAAGTAAGCCCTGCTCTGGAGGGTCAGCACCTTCACTGTAGTCACAGCTAGTCTTCAATACGGATCAGTCTGAGGGTCAGTCCCTCCCACTGACTTGCAGACAGCAACCAAGGCTCAACTACAACAGGAGGGAACACACATGGGACATACCTGGAGCACCCAGCTCAGGTGGCCAGGGGGACTGACGCACTGGATCCCACAGGACATCTACTACATAAGGCCACTCTGCTAAGGCTGGGAGGCATTGCAGTCCTACCTAATACATAGAAACAAACACAGGGAGGCAGCCCAAATGGGGAAACAAAAAAACATGTTCCAAATGGAAAAACAGAAGAAAGCTCCAGAAAAATAACTAGAAATATATATTTCTTGAGAAATTCTTTTTTTTTTTTTAAGATTTATTTTTGTTGTTTTTGACAGAGAGAGAGAGAGAGATACAGAGACAGAGAGAAGGGGGAGGGCCCAGGACAGTCTCCACAGTTGCACATCATTGGTTTTTCCACATAGTTTTGTTCCACAGGTGGGCGCAGGGCTGCACAGGGCAGGAACTGGGCTGGGGTCTCACCCTGGTGAGAACTGAACTGGGGGCACTCCCCAGTTCAGCATATGGGTCCACACAGGCCGGGACCGGGATTCGATCCTTGGTCCCCAGGGCTGCAAAGTGAGCGCTTAACCCACTGAGCCATCCCGGCTTCCCCAAAAAATTCTTTAAAAAGAAAAAGAGTAAAATAAAAAACAGGAAAGTACTTATTTACTCACCTGCCCTGCTGTCAGATACTACTTACTGTCTGTTCTTAGAGTCCTCAGTACTCTTATATGTAAAATTTAAATAGTAATTCACTTTGTAGTCACAACACGTACAACCACATCCCACAGCTCAAACCAGTAAGATAACATGTTTCATTTAGACCTTGCTCTCTAAGTGTGGGAACAGTAGCTTTATCACTGGGAGCTTGTTAGAAATTTAGAATTTGGGGCCCACTCTAGACTTCCTAAGTCAGAATTTACACTTTTAACGAGATCCCCAGGTAAGGCAAATGCACCTAAAATTTGAGAAGCTCTGCTCAAGCCCAAGAATGTGCATCTGTCACCTTTATGAAATGCAACCGCCAAGCTCCCGGGCCAGAATTACTGAAAGTGGCTCTCTGAAGGTGAGATCCTAGAACAGCTAAAAATCTTAACAGGTGATTTTGATAAAAATGCCAGTATTGGGGATTAGTGATCTAAGAGAGTCTTTAGTGATTTACCTTTGACCCTAAGTTGCTAAACCAGTTCTGTACCTTAGATGAACAGATTTTGAAAAAATTAAGATGTTATATTCCATAGACTCCTAAAGACAAAGATTCAAATACAGAAAGTATTTCAGTAGGATGAAAGTTGTCTAAAATCAATATTTGCATAAACATTTGCATACTCGTCATCTTTTTGGAAAGGAGAAATAAATCAAAGAATCTTTGCTCGCTGAGTAGTGAGCAGCTGATGTACTCAAACTTTAATAGACCATCTACAGATGATGGGTTAGAGTTGGCTAAGAAAAAGTACAGGAACTGGTCACAATTTTGTAAGGCTATAGTATGAGTACTAACACCCACATCCATTTATTTCTTTATCCTTCATTTCTTCTCATGTATTTATTCTGACCAACGCTTTGTTATATTAAATGCATCTTGAGTGTGGACCTCTGCACCGGACCCTGAAATAAACTGACATGTAAAATTGTGAACACAACATACATACACACACCCTCACAGCTCCATTCGGATCAATGGGTTTTGAAGAGAGGATAGAGCCATTGCTTGGCGAAAGCTATAATTTTAATAAATGACAGGGTAAGCAGAGTGACTCGACCCTTATTTTACTTCTCTCGTTTCTGCCATTAAGAACAATATACTAACAGGAAAGGGTAGAGCAAACATTATATAAAAGGAAAGGGAAGGGAATAAAACCCCCAAAGAAAATAGCTATTAAGAGAACACTTAGTTATTATAAATTGTCATGCTGGCAAAATTACCTGCCAATGCAGGGCAAGAACTCTCAGGTGGGTTCCCAGAAATACTGCAAGCACAGTGAATGTTACCATTACAAGTGACACTTGCCTTAGGGTTTTGACTCTCAGTATTTGCCTTTTTCACTGCACCATGCTACCATGACTTTAGCTGAACGTTCTCAATTCTTTTGTTATCAACAGCACAAAATGGTATTTAACCTGGCTACACTGAAAATGCTATTAGTTCAAAATTAAGGTTTTAAATGTGTTATTGGTTATGAGTTATATTCAGTGATACACTGGAGCTAGTTCAGACAGGATCAAGAGAGCCCCTCATGAACCCTGAGTTCAACAGTATCCCATTGGGTAGCTTGAAATTGGCCACGGTGGGAGATTGACACAAAGAAAATCAATATAAATTAGGGTCTTGGTAAGTATTCCATTCCTATTTATTATTTGGAAAATGTTTTGTGTGAATTGATATCATTTTTCACTGTTAGAGACCACTAAATATTTGGTAGAGAACACCTGGACATGAAGATTTTTTATTTATTTATTTATTTTAGGAAAGTGTTGACTAATAAATATAATTTATTTCATAGATCTAAGACTAATCTGTTTTTCTCTTTCTCTGGAGGCCACATTTGTTAAGTTGTGTTTTTCTAGATTTTGTTCATTCCATTTATGGATAGTTATAAAGTTTTCTATTTTATTTTTACAGTATTTTTAATTTGTATATTTCTTATCTTTGTTTTTTCTTCTATTTTCTTTGGGTTAATTTTCTGTTCTTTTCTTTACCTCTTGATATGAATGCTTAGATAATTGATTGTGATTTACAATATACATATTTAAGTCTAAGTTTCTCTTTAGGCATGGATTCAGTTATATAGCATGCATTTTCAGATGTGTTATTTTCATTATGACTCAGTTCAAAATATTTTCTAATCTTCATTGTGATTTCTTGATTGAGCCTTGAGTTGTTTGTTTACAAGCTTATTTTTAAACTTCCAAATATAAGAGAATTTTCTAGTTAGCCTTCTTTATTATTTCTAACATCATTCTATTCCATTGAGGTCAGAGAACATACCGTATATGGTAGGAGTTTAATCCTCCTAAATCTATCTTAAGATCTCTCATCTTGTAAATTCAGTAAATGTCCCATGTGCACTTAAAAAGAATGAGTGTTGTAGAGCTTTATATTGTGTTGTATATAGTCAATTAGGTTGACTTTGTAAATATGGTATTCAAGTGCTCAATAGTTTGGGTGGCAATTTTTTTTTCTCTTCTTGCTCTCTTTGTTATTGAACAAAACTTACTAGTTTTCCATTTTGAATGCAAAGTTGTATATTTCTCCTTGCTTCACTTAATTTTCTCCTGTATCACTAATTTGTTTTATTATAAACCTCATCAAAAAATGGTACCCAGGGGAAGCCGGGATGGCTCAGTGGGTTAAGCGCTCACTGAAGGCTCAAATTGGTATATGGTAGACACTAATCCAGAGTTGTACAAGCTGGAGAGACTGGATTCAGGACCACTGCTGGGGGCTGTCCCTAATGAATAGCAGGCCAGAGCTCAGGTTTTGTTACTCAGCCACTGTAGCAAAATACTTATGGTAACACCGTTGATCCATTGGCCATGGGTCAAATATAGATGAAGTATTCAAGTGACGAAAATTAATATACTTAGGTTGCTACTGCAATGCTGAAAATAAAAATTGACAACAAAACTTTCATGGTTCTTGGGCATGACGAAACCTTAAATATCAGATACAATTAATTGAGTTCCTCAAAGACAGGGACTGTGGTTTATGGATTATTTTATTCTCATCACTGAGTCTTCTAATTGGGATTTGGTGAGAGTTGATAAATATTTATTTGAAGGAAATCATTGGTCCTGCTTGAAGAGAGAGAGAAGAAGTCACATTCCAGTGAGCCTGGAAACCCATGACAACACAAGTAGGGCTTCAGAAAAAATACTGCATTTAAAAAAAAAAGAAAAGGAAATACTGCATTTTCCCCAGCGGAATACAGAAGCATAAGACAGGAAAAGTTGCCTATAGTTAGAATCACCTCTCCTATGACTACTGCCTTCCAATGTCCTAGGTCAGTGGACAGAAAGGTTAAATTCACCATCCTAGAAAGTGGATTGCCCAATCTGGGCCCCTATTGATTCTTCTTTCATTCTACTCTTGGTGTGCAAACCTAATATGGCTCCCCTGCTGATTACCCTCCAAAGGTAGCACTCAGGTTCAAGAGTGACTAATGAAGTTTCAAAAGAATAAAGATATATTTAACTGGAACCCAGCCTTCATCGTAGCAGACTCACAACAACATCAGTGGAGTGGACTTCTCGCCCAGTTTTGAAAGCCCCTTTGCATATAAGACCCTGAGGTGCAGACCAGTGGTGGAACTGTCCACACCCCATTCTTATAGCATGGGAGACAATGGGACAGTTACTGAAAGCTGTGCCCAGAGGGAGTTATAAGGCTGGACTTAAACTGAAAATGAGTCAGCAAACCAAGCAGAGAAAGAGAGAGACAAAAATTAGAAAGAGCAGGCAAATAAAGTGAAAATCAAAAAGGAGCTGGGGGTGAGGGGTGGAGAAACAGACCTTTAAAAAGAAAAAGACCTTTTGAATCTAGTGAACAGGGGTTTGAGAAATTCCTGACCCTAAGGGTAGATAGAGAGCCTTAAACCTTACGACTCATGGCATGACCCTGCTGGGTGTGATTCAAGTGTCAGGAAAGCAGAGTATGGTCGGGTTTCCCACCCTCACCATCATCTTAAAATCCATACAGTTCTCCTCAAAATGAACTTACTGTTAACTCATTCACTCACCTGTTCATTCATTCATTCTTTCATTCAAAGACAATATTTATTGAGAACCTGTGAGTATCTTTGGAAACATTAAAATACAATGAAATGAAGTTTGTTTCACATCTTTCTGCTATCCATGTATAAAAACCAGGTTGATGGTCCCGTGTCTAATATCCTTCCTTCTGTCACCTAGGGTTTTCTAAATTTCCTTGTGGTTTCTCATTTTCTAGTCTCCCTTTGCATGTGCAATAGCCTTACATCTCGTAAGCCTTGAAGTATGGTTTTCTGTGTTGTTTTCAGGTTGCATCCAGCTCAAGAACAAGCACATTTACTAGTATCTGTTGTGTTTTTCCAGTGGAACTTTGCTCAGATATGGGCACTTAGTGCATAATAAGTGCTTGTGAAATATTTCAAATCTATTGGCTGGTTGGCAGGGTCATTATCTCAGATCAGAACTCTAGTTGAGTTAGTTCTCTTATTCGCCAGTTAATTGGGATATATAAAACCTTTCTCAGGAGTTTTAGATTTTCATAGCATCTGTCTGTCTGACAGAACCCATACACCTGTTCTCTCAGGAGGCTCCTACAGTATTCCCTGGGCTCCCTGAGTCCTGGTAGATAGCTGTTTATATCACATGTTGTCACTGACTATCTTGAATCCTTTTATGTTAACCAATCTAGAAATTCACAAACTTCCAAAGTAAATACATTTTAAACACACATATGTATTCATTTAAAGACACCGATAAAACATCATTTTTTCCCCACGTTTGCTATATTTTTTCATTTTAACAGCCACACGTAGACCTTAGAGCTTTTTGCCACAAAAAGGAAAATCCTTATAATCCCAACTTCACAAGAAACTTTGCATTTCATGATATGTGAAATACGTTTGCATTTTTGTACATTTCTATCCGTCCTGTTTATTCATTTTGGAGCCTGCATTTTTTTTCACTTCATATTGAAATCTATCATGATGTACTAACTAGTCGCCTCGTATTCTTTGTTAGCCTTTTCGTTTTGAATCTGTGAACTGCCTTTGAGAGGATTAAATGAAACAAAAGGGAGGTGCAGTGTACTGAATATTATACCAGAAAACTTTTCTGTGTTGTTGCAACCCTTCCAACAATTATTTGTATTCTTTCTTTGGCATTCTGTGAACCATATGCATACTTTAACTGTTCATATTGTAGACAGGAATGCATGTGCAGAGGCAGCGATGAAAACACTCTTCATTTTAGTGTGTCTTTTAGTGTAACTGGCCTCCTGCCCCTAGTCGTCTGTTGTCATGTCACATCATCGCTCCATGCACACAAACACCTGCAGGATGTGGCTCTGTGGGGGTGGGGGTGAGGGTGGGAGGTCACCAGGGGCCTATCAATCTCAGGAAGGGACAGGCAAGGAGGACTGACAAGTCAGGATGAAAAGAACTCTCAAGGGGAGTCCTCTTCGGGTTCAGTGCTTTTGCAGCTTTTTTTCTCACTCTTTGTACAGAGTTGGAAGTGTGACATTTTAAAGTTCGTTTTTATAGAAACACATATCAGGAGAGGTGAGTCATCCTAATATCTCTAAAAATAAACCCAGGCTGTCAAAGAAATCAAAACTTTGCCCTCAAACTTAGCCAGCGAGAGAGCAAGATTCTTCCCATCCATGGGTTCTGTGGCGGTAGGAGCTAATCCCCAAATCTGAAGGCACTTTGGGGCTGGACAGGCTGAAAGTCCGAAGCAAAAAGCACTTGGAATTTGGGTTTTGTTTCAGTGAAAGCGGCCCTCACAAAACACACCATATTGAGAAGGAGAGAACTGATTTGACTACTTCAAATGAGGGCCAAGATTGGCTTCCTAAGGGTATACCGTCCCGTGTTCAGGTTTGAAATGGAGCTTTGTCAGCAGCCCAGAGAGTTTGCATGTGATAATGAGCATTCAGAGGGAGAAGAAAAATTCTCCAAAGCCATCAGCAGACATACATCAAAGTCAAAATGAAATAAAAACCGAGATCAGGCCTTAGAGAGAGTGAAGCCGCCTGCTGTCTACTTCCTCTCACATTCCTTCTCTCTCGCTCTCTCCCATTTCATCAGTCAGCCAGATGGCCAGCACCCTTACCCTCCCTGCCAGGCCTGGGTACTGGGTACCTGAATACTTACCCCTGCCAGCTCGCTGGGGAACCGAGGGGTCAAGTTTTTGAGTTTCATTTGTTTGTTTGCTTTGAGACCCCACCCCAGCCCCGCCCCCACGCACCCTGTGCTAGGGAGACTGATGATAGAAAGTGAGACAAAGCTCCTGCCATCACTGAGCTTACATTTTATTGTGAAAGCCAGACAGTAAACATATTAACAAATAAATCTGTACTGTACCTTCATTATCATAAAGATAAAGTAGAGGAAAATAATAGTGATTTATTGAGTATGGGTTGGGGTGCAGAAGCCTTAATTAGAGATGCTCTTTCATTTTATATTTATATATATGCATACATGTGGTACATACTCAGAAGTGAGATAGTATACTATTAAAAGAGGCCCCATGGTCACGCAGTCCACCTCTCGGAGGCAACTACTAGCTTCTCGGACATCTTTTCAAAGGTATTCTATGCATATGCAAGCATAAATTAGCCTATGAACTTATGCATATATAATATTTTATTAGGAAACTTTCAAATATATAGCAACATTAAATGAATTTTACAGTACTCACCACTTCGATTCTACCATCACCATTTTATTTTATCACCAGTACTTATTTTATCATTTATCTACCCATATATCCATCTTTTCATCTGTCCTATTTTTCATGCATCTCAAAGTAAATTACAGACATTACTATACAACTCTGAAACACTTTTGTATGTCTGTTATTCACTAATAAACAAATTGAGTAAAGTTGCAAGATGTGCAGCATCACTAGTCATTAGGGAAATACAAATCAAAACCACAGTGAACTACCACCTCATACTCATTAAGCTGGCTGTTATTAAACAACCCAAAGAATAATTTAAGAAACAGAAACTAATGAGTGTTAGAGTGGTTGTGGAGAAATTGGTACCCTTGTGCACTAGTGGTTAGAATGTAAAATGAGGCAGCTATTATGGAAAAGAGTGTGTCAGCTCCTCTCGAAAATTAAAAACAGAATTACCATATGATCCAACAATTCCTCTTCTTGGTACACACCCCCAAAAATTTAAAGCAGGAACTCAAATAGATATTTGTACACCCATGTATATAGCAACATTATTCAAATGTTGAAGCAACCCAAGGGTCTATCTGCTAGTTAAGTACAATAAGCATACACTGGAAATGCAAAATGGTGGCTGCACCATTTTGCATTTACCTCTAGCAGTGAATGAGAGTTCCTGTTTCTCCACATGCTTATCAGCATTTGGTGGTGTTAGTGTTCTGGATTTTGGCCATTCTAACAGGTTAGTAGATTCTCCTTGTTTTACTTTACATTTTCCTAATGGTATATAGTATAGAGAATATTTTCAAATACTTATTTGTCCTTTGTAGATCTCCTCTGGTGAACTGTCTGATAAGGTCTGTGACATTTTAAAATCTGGTTGTTTTCTTATTGTTGAATTCTAAGTGTTCTTTGCATGCCTTGTAGAATAGTCCTTTATCAGATTTGTCTTTCGCAAATATTTTCTCTCCGTTTGGTTTACCCTCTTATTTTTTTGACATTGTCTTTAACATAACAGAAGTTTTTCATTTTAATGAAGTCCAGATTATCATTTTTTGTGTATGACTTATGATTTTGGTGTTGTATATAAAAAGATATCACCACCCCCAAGATCATCTAGGTGTTCTTCTGTTATCTTCTAGGAGTCTTAAAGTTTTGCATTTTACATTTAAGTCTGTAATTTGAGTTATTTTTTATGAATGTGAGGTCTGTGTCTAAATTATTTTTTTTTTTGTATGTACAAGTCCAGCTGTTTCAGCACCATTTGTAAAAGAAATTATCTTAACTCCCTTGTATTACCTGTGCTCCTTTGTCAAAGATCAGTTAACTAAATTTATGTAAATCTATTTCTGGGCTCTCTATTCTGTTCCTTGATCTACTTGTATATTCTTTCACCAAAACAGCACTATCTTGGTTATTGTAACTTTATAGTAATCTTGAAGTTGGGTCAGGCAAGTCCTCCAACTTTTTTCTCCTCTTTCAATATTTTGTTGGCTATTTGGGGTCATTTTTAAAAAATTGTTAAATTGATTGGGGTGACATTGGTTTGTAAAAATTACATAGGTTCCAGGTGCACAATTCTACCTCACGTTGTCTATGCTTACATTATGCTCACAATATTTGGGGTCTTTTGCTTTTCAAAATAAACTTTAGAATCAGTTTGTAAATATCCACAAAATAACTTGCTGGAATTTCCATTGGTATTGTATTGATTCTATAGATCAGGGAAGAACTGGTATCATGACAATATTGAGTCTGCCTAGCAATGACCATGGAATATTTTTCTTTTTATTTAGTTTTTTTCTTTTTTTTTTTTTAAACCAAAGTTTGTACATTTTCTTATCTTGTTCCTATTTTGTTAGATTTATACATAGGTAATTAATTCTTTTAGGGTGCTAATAGAAATGGTATTGTGTTTTTAATTTCAAGTTTTACTTGTTAATTGCTGATATATAGAGCAGTGATTGGCATTTGTATATTAACCTTGTATCCTGAAACTTTGCTATAATTTTTTTTTATCATTACCAGGAGTTTTATTTATTCTTTCCAATTTTCTGCATAGATGATCATGGCATCTGTGAACAGAGATCGTTTTATTTCTTCCTTTCCAATATGCACACCTTTATTTCCTCTTCTTGTCTTACTACATTAGCTGGAAGTTCTAGTATGATGTTGAAAAGAGGTGGGGAGAAAGGACATCCTGCTTTGTACCTGACCTTAATGGGAAAGCTTCAAGTTTCTCATCACTAAGTATGATAACTGTAAGATTTTTATAAATAATACTTACCAAGTAGAGGAAGTTTCTCTTTATTTCTACTTTACTTGGGGCTTTTATTACAAATGGATATTGGATTTTGTCAAATGCTTTTTCTACATCTACTGATATGATGATGTGATTTTTTTTTTTAGTTTGTAGATGTGATGGATTACATTATGTTGAACCAGCCTTGCACACGGGGGGTAAGTCTGGTTGTGCTACATGATTCTTTCTATACTTCATTGTATTTAATTTGCTAATACTTTGTTTTGTTTTTGTATTTTTGCATTAACAAAAAGAAGAAATCTGGGCATGGACTAAAGCTTTGAAGCAGGAATCAGAGAGGAGAATGTAATCCTGCTACTACAGACAGTCCTAAGTAACAGATCACCCCAGAGCTTTGAAAAACATGATTTTGGCTGAGAATCATGAGTACTCTGTCCTATTAATAGGTGATGTTTGAATTATAGGTTCTGTAAAACGCTCTTTAAAAATTATTGAATACATTTCTTACTCCCTGCTACACTGTAAAATTGTTGTGAGGTAATACAACTCTTGAAGCTTATTGGGACAAACATGCTAAAAACAGGACCTTCTATATCTTTAGCTTTAGACATTATGTGAAATCATGGAGTGGTCCGAAATAGAATAAATGATTTTGAGTTTAGGAGCCACCTTAAATAATAGGTCAAGTGCTAAACAATTTTTTGGCTTTTCAAAAAATTTGTCCTTGTCGACTTTTTATTTCTAATTCTTTATTTAAATAATTACATTGAATTTAAGTAGTAGAAGGTCGGTACCCATGTATCTTTTTTAAATAGACTGAATTTACATGATTATTTTTTGACTAAGATGCCCAGAGTACTTTATAAGATTATCAAAATGTTCCATCAAATACCATTTTAAGGGAAATTGGGACTTCTTTCAATGGGAAATGGATGACTGAGAGGTAAAATAATCTCTTACCTTATTACAAAATAAATTAGAAGTGGACACTTTAAAGAAGAAAAGGTTATCACATTCTCAAATGGAATATGCTTTATGTGATTTAAGAACTGCTGAGTAGCTCTTTCTACTTCAAATTATTCTCTATTTCAGTTTTTTAATATACCTGAAATTCTGCCAACTGGAGATTCATTTTAGATAATTCAGTATGAAATAAGAAATAACTCTAGGACTTGAAGTCTATTCATTGTTCACACATTTGTTTGATTTGGTTGAATCAAATTTTTTTTTTTCCTTACTGAGCTCTGAACTGTTTTGGAGAAAGTGATCATGGGTGATGGGAGGGGAGTGAAGAGATGAGAGATAATTAAAAAGACTGGGGCATTTTTAATGCTATTATTACTCACTTTAAGGCAGTGGTCTGAATCTTGGCACCATATTAAAACTACCAAGGGAGCTATTTAAAATGATACAAAACCAAACCATAAAACGAAGATTGATTTCTAAACTCCTCATCCTCCAAGGACAATTTTGTCAGAATCTAGGGGCGGCAAGTGTTTTTGTTCTTCTTTTTAAGGTTCTTAGGATGGTTTTACTTTAACAAGTGAGACTGAGAACCACTCTCTCTGTGCTAACATCCAGGTCACACCCCATTCCAATTAAATTAGAATATCTGGAGCAAGGGACCTAGGCATTGGTGTGTGTGTGTGTGTGTGTGTGTGTGTGTGTGTGTGTGTGTGTGTGCTGCTTGTCATAGTACATGGCTGGATACTTTCTGGACAGCCCTTGTGTTTCAAACAGGTCCTTAGGTGCTAATGATAATACAAATGTGGAAATGTATTGGATTGGATCACTTTGGAAAGCAGGTTAGTATTAACTTCTAAAGATAAAGTTGTGCATACCCTACCCAATGATTTCTTTCCTCAGTATGTCCCCTACAAAAACATGTTTATGAATCAGGAGGCATGTATATGGATAGTTTCTAGCCATATAATTGTGAATGCCCAAAACACAAAACAACCTAATATCTACCACCAATAGAATGAAACATCAATTTGTGGCATGTTCAGATAATGACATAACATACAGCGATAACAGTGAACCAATATGTCTACACATAAAATATGGATTATTTTTCAAAAGGTAATATTGAACAGAAGAAGCCAGATCCATGCACAGACAAAACACATACAATATGATTTCATTTATATAAATTTCAAATAAGATTTACAAGATGAAAACACTTTTGCTTAGGAATTTATACTTCAGAGTTAAAACTATAAAAAAATTGAGTAGTTGGTTGCCTTAGTGGTTGCCTTTGGGGATGACAAAGTATTTTCATTGGGAAATGCTGGTGGGGTCATCACAGTAATGGTAGTGATCTATGTCTTTACCTGGAAGATTGTTATATAGATGTTTTCTTCGTAATAATTCCAATAGACTTTTGTTTTATGCCTGTAATATTTCACAATAAAAAATAATCAAATAGCAAGCCATCAAATTAAAAAGGCCAGTTAACTAGTAGAAAAATGAAATAGAATAAAAACGAAATTAAAAGCTGAAATAAGATGAATTTCAAGTTGTTTTTTATAGTAAGGAAAATTTTATTAAAGTCAAGTTTATGAACTAAGTAGAGGGTATTACTAATATTTTGTGTAGAGAGCCAGAAGAAAACTATTTTGAATGATTTTTTACTTTTAGGAGTAAATGGTGACAACTGGGATTTCTATGAAATTCACAGGTTTATACCTATTATTAATATTACTTTTATTATTAGTAATATTACTTTTTTATTCCCAAAGTGTCCTAATTTGGACAATCAATTATGAGTATATGCCTATTTTTAGCATTCTTTTGTTAAACACCTGAAACATTAGAGAAATATGTCTTTCCAATGATGAATTTTAGTCTGTGCAAAAGAATTTTCAACTAGGAAAATGCGAATGGCCTTTTGATATGTATGTGGTTTTGCAAAAACATGATTTATTTCCAAAGCCATAGCATTTATTTTTTTATAACAAGCTTTTTTTTCCCTCCACATCTAAAAGAGTTTGTCTAATGTATTGACAAACTGATATTGAACACTTGGAGAGCTTCCACCCACCTTGCCAAAAAACAAGCTGATTTCTTAAGAGACACAATGCAAAAAAAAGACAAGGCCAAGTACACCAAGACCACCAAACTTAGTAATTAAATATTTAACATCTGCGGTTCCATCGGCTTTTAAATCTAAATGTCACTTTGAGAAATTTTCCTAGTAATTGGTAAATATTGAAATGATGTGAGAAGTGTAAGACAACAAGAAAGGGGCTAGAAAGGGAGACAAGAGTCAAAGCATAAAGAGGAATAAAACCCTGTGCTGAGTTTCTAACTTGAACTTCCTAAATAAAATCTCCTAAAACACTGGGAACATCATAGTGTTCCCACAGAGTCACATCCTCCTCTTTTCCAACCCACTCTTGTGAAGGAAGCTGCTAAAGCTTTCAGATCAGATTGAAGTAACTCAGCAAAGTTTATTAATACCTAATTCTTAGGCCCTTAGGATTAACTCCCATTGATGTCAGCAAGAGATTGGGGGGGTGGGGGGTGAACGGTTGTGACCCCCTCTCAACATATTTCAACTGTCTTATTTAGGGCACTGCCATGTTAGGGTAGACCTTCAAAGCCTTACCTACCACCGCTAAGAAACTGGCATTAAGAGCTCAAAACCTCCGGATGTAATGATTCCCTTCTGCCTGTTTCTGAAGGGTGCTGCTAGAACTTTGTGTCTGCAGTGGAGCATCTACAATGGAGAAACAGGATGAGAGTTTGCCTAGAAAATTATCTTTCAAGGTCATTGTCCATTTAAAAGTGTAAGGACTGGCCAATAGAAATGATGAGCAAGACTGAGGAACCAAGAGTTTATTTATACACGTTCAAGCTTTGAGTGTGCATACAAACTGATTTGAGGAAGGGGAACTCATTAACTTCAGCCATAGTTCTTTCTATAAAATAACATATCAGCCTAGGATCTGGTTGCAAGGAACAAAATCCCAGGTCAGCAAGTTTAAGTTAAGGGGAGTTTAGTTTTAGGTTACAATAGGGAACCTCATGAGCATTCATTTAAAGATTAGAAACAAGAGTTAAGCCATGAGAGGACAGACAATAGAACAGAAAAGTCTGTTACAGGAGCATTCTCTGTTTCTAAAGCAGGGGATACTTCCTCGTTTCTGCTTGCTTCTTCCTTGTTTCTTTTCTTGAGCTTCCTGTGGTTCCACATTCCTTTACTTGCCCTGATATTTCATTTGTCCACTGTCATCTAAATAATGGCTCCTGTGTCTCCAAGTACAATTTCTCATGAGAAAAAATCTATTAGTTCACTCCAACCTGCGGCACGGGTTCTTGTGTTTGCATTCAACCTGAGCCAAGTCAGCAAGTGGCCAGGAGTCATTGCCTACAAAAGAGGCTATGAATGGGGTACATTCTAGAAAAGTTAGTGTGGACCGGGTGGGTGCTCTCAAAATGTCTATTCTATAAGGAGCTTATACAAGCTATTTAAAAGTATTATATTCCGATGATCCTGTGTATAGATATCCAAAGTACTGGCTCTTCTTCCCGTGTCCTCCAGATCATATAAATTCAGGAAAAAAAATTGGCTGAAACTTGCATTGGGCTTCTAGCCTCCAAAACTGTGAGAAATAAATTGCTGTAGGTTAAGCCACCCAGCCTGTGGTATTTTGTTATGGCATCCCAAGTGGACTAAGACATAGGAGTTTTGAAGGTTGCTTATAGATCGAGATGAATGTGGGCTAATTGATACAAGGGTCTGGAATTCACAGTGAGGTCTAGGCCACAGATCGAAAGCATTTAAAAGTTATTTGGAGTCACAGATATAAATGGGATAATTTAAAATAAGTATGTAGATAGAGAAAAGAACCAATCTTGAGTACGCCATACAAATAGAGTTTGGCGCAGGAAGAGTAGCCAGCCAAATAAATTATAAAGGGCCAGAAACGTAAGAGATTTGTTGTCAGCATTTTGTGATGTTAGGGAAAATAATAGAAGAAGGTATTAAAGCAGAAAAGTAGTAGTCAATTATGTTAAATGTTGCCGAAAGGTTAAATAAGAGAAAGGTAAAGAAGCTTCCATTTGTTTTGGCAATATGAAAGTCATTGGTGACCACTGGGAAAACAATGTTGGTATAATGGTGTGGTAGAATTCGTATGTATTGAGTGAATCAAAGGTAAAGAAATGTAGGCCTTTTTGATAGACTGTGTGTATGTGTGTGTGATACTTGACTGTAACAGGAAACGAATAGGTAAGTAATTGGATCTAATATGTGTTCATGACTCCCCTGGGTGAATCAGGTCTAGGGTGAGTCACATTAGTTGTTCCTTAGGTAATGAACATGCCTTTATACCTAGTCCCCTAGAAATTATATCACAAAGTCTATCACTATCATCACTTATGGAAAAATTAATTTGACATACTTATTTTGGGACTAGGTTTTCAACAACATACCTCATTTGCTATAACAAGAATTGTCTACACTTCCATTGCTTTAAAAATGAAATTCTTTTATATTCTCTCCACTGTCCTTTCAGGAAGTATAATTCCTGAAAGGACTCTGTGCCCCTGAATCATGGCTACTTTGGTTGGGTCTTCGTGATTCACTTCCAGACCCATTGAATAGGCTGCCTGCCTCTCTGTTCCTCTGCCTACCTCCTGAAGAGCCCAGAGCAGTCTCCATAGTTACATGTCATCAGTTTTCAACATGGTTTCTGTTCCACGCAGGTGGGCAGGGGCCGTGCAGGGTGGGAACCGGGCTGGGGTCCTCCCACATGGGAGGCATGCCCCAGTGAGCTGGGACTGAACCAGGGGCCTCCTACACATGGGAAACTCACCCAGATGAGAACCAAACTGGGGGCCTCCTACTTGGGAAGCACACCCCAGTTTAGCATAAGGGTCTGCAAGGGCTGGGGCCAAGACTTGATCCTCAGACCCCTGGGTTGCAAAGCAAGTGCTTAACCCCCTAACCATCCTAGCTTCCCCAGGAACTCCCAGGTCTTAATAAACATTACAAATGGAAAGCCGTCTGAAATCCTTTTGGCTATAAGACATATTTTTTATTTTTAGTTTAATAACAAAGCACTAACTATACATAGAAACTCTTTTACTTCCTGTGACTCTCAACTCAAAATATAATGAATTTATGTATTCCTTATTGCAGACTTAAAAAGTATTTGAAATATCCCTTTGTGATCATTTGTGACTAGCATGGTACAGTAGACTATGTGATTTTCAATTTGAAGTTATTTAGACCCAACTCTGATTCCTGGAATTGCTATTTACTACTTCTATGGCCTTATTCAAGATACTTTAAAGTAATACAAACTGAGATATATTGAGCCCTTACTATATGCTAGTGCATTTCTACTTTGATTCTTACAATGCATCCCAGAAATAAGTACTAGTGCCATTTTATCAAGGAGGAAAGTGAGATGGACATTCTATCTTTGCCCAACATCACAAGTAGGGAGAAGAGCAAGGATTTGAATTCAGCTCTGTGACACTACAAACCCTGAATTATGTACTGTAAATAAAATGAGACTAGAGAGACTTGCTCTGCAAAGTTATTATGGAGATGGGTGATAATGTATGTAATTTAACATGGTGAACTCTTTAAATGTTAGTTGTTTTCAAATGTTAATTTCTGTGAACAATAGTCATTGAAAATGAAAACAAAAACTTGATACTTTGGAATTTATAATATACTCATAGATTTCCAAATATGCCTAACAACACCAGTACTAAAAATGTTCAAAGCACTGAAGCAGTAGATTTTTAATAAGGAAAAAAGGTAGGAGCATCCATGTAGGTGTTTACAAATAGTGGGCACACTCTAATGTTTAAACTTCTATCCAGTGGCACATTTTACCCAATGTTTACTTTGTGTGAAAAAGGGAAGACTATAGTTTGTAGGAAAATTTTATCAGCTTAACAGGAAATTTCTCTCTTTTTTTTAAATGTACTTTTTATTCAATAAAATCAGTATATTCTCAATATTTTGTTTAACTCCTCAGTCCTCCTTACATGACCTCCTCCCATACTGCACATTTTATTATTCATGTTTTTCTGCCTTTCCCATTTATATTTTAGCAAATGAGCACTTGACTCATTTACCAAATGAGCACTTTACATAAAAGCAAAAAAAAAAAAAAAAAGATTTTTTAAAATAGATCAAATTATGCCAAATGAGATGCAATTTGCCACACATATTTTCAATGACAAGTGACTATTAGCATTGCTGTGTTGGTTTGACTTCAGAAATAGATAGGAAATAATTAAATTAGTGTATTTTACTTTACACCAAAAGAGTTCCAAGAATTCTGATGATTAATGGGCCATCCCCCAAACCCTGTAAGGTCCTTATATGCAGTTAATGCTAAATTATCAAAGCTAACAGGGAGGAGCAGAGCTTCTTGATATTGATGGGTCCTGTCTACCTCAGGGATCATGCTCCCAGTCTAGAGCCGGCCTCTCCTGCCAATCCTAAGCACCCCCATTTAGAATCTTCTTCCCCTAGTTCTACCACAACTGCCCTGTGCCTCCCACAAATTTCCTCAGGAGCTACACAAAGAAAAACAAGCGTTATTCAAGTTCATGTCTTGCTCAAGGAGCAAAAATAAGCTCAGCTTCAACTACTGTATAGTTTTAGATTCATTGCAGCCCATTAGTCAAAGATGTGTGTCCTCCTTGACAGCCACTTCCCATGCTCATAGTATTTGAGTACAAAGGCAGTACATCTCATTAAGGTGTGCCACAGGACTCTTTCTCCATCCAAAAGTATATGTGTGTTTGCCTTCTCATGGTGGGTTGTATTTTATAGCCCCCCTATTTCTGCCAGAAATCAGCATTGCAAGCCTATTTCTCATCTATAATTAATAACAAAAACAGCCAAAGTCAGCTCTTTTAATTCAAATTTTGATTCTGTTATTATATATAACTACATGTTTTAGAAAATCAGCCAGAATATTAAGTGTTTTTCTAACACTTTCTAAATCAGCTTAGCATTTTTCTCCTCTTCCTCTCTCCCTCCCTCCCTTCTTCCTTCTTCCTTCCCTTCCCCTCTCACTTCCTTTCTTCCTTTCTTCCTTCCTCTGCCTTCCTGCCTGCCTGCCTTCCTTTCTTCCTTCCTTCCTTCCTTTATTCTTTTTCCCTTATTTGTTTACTTCTGTTTTTTTTTCCTTTCCTTCTCTCTCTTTCCTTCTGTTTCTTCTATTTTACCCTTCCTGACTTACTATGTTCCTATCAGCATTTTATTATGTGTGTTATACCAGGTGCTATGTAGACAAATAAATGGTCAGGCAAGATCTTATCATGAAGGAACTCTCAATTTAACTAGCCAGCTAATCATTCAACTTCATTAGTAAAGGTTAATCAAGAAAACTTCTAAATGATATTTTTTCAAGTGCTGGATAATAAATCTTTGATTTATTACTTTCATACAATGAGGATAATTAAAAAAATTATATATATATAATTTCTAGACGTTTTGTCACTCTAAAGTAGATTTGTGCCCATAGTTCAGTAAGTATCATGTCTTCAGAGTCACAGTTTTCTTCAAATTATGGGCTTTTGTTAAGGAAACCAAGCAGAGAAAATGTTCTCCCTCATAAAGCTTTTGTTAGATAATAAAGTACCTGAATCAGAGAGAGACTATTATTTTTCTATTATCTTCATAGTGAAAACGCTAACATGAAAATGCTGTATTTTTCTCCATTCAAGCTTGGCTTTAAGCAGTGTTCATCTGCTTCTTTCTGCATCACTATTACTGCAGGTTGTGATTTCAATAGGACATTTATTGCAAAGTACTCTCTGAAATGAAATTCAGAGGAAATGAGCTAAACCTAAGATTTCGTTGGTTCGCCAATGCCAGTCTTTTCTCCTCACAAAACTCAAGTGCTCCTTGTCTTGGTAATTGTAGGTGTAGGGACACATCTTCCCTCACCTAGAAGCAGTCACGTAGTGCTAGATCATTACTGGGCAGGACAGCATTTGAATTCCAAATTATCCCAGATCCATCCTCACTGTGCTATTTGCTCTCTGGTGATTTGGGAGGCCAAGTAGCAAATACATGTTGGATTTCTCTTGATTCGGATAGAGGGCATAGAGTAAGTTTAAATGTTACTGGTTTTTAAGCAAGGGCCACTAAATTATATGGTACAATTTCTAAAATGCACATGTCATTTAAATAAGAATACCTTATAAGTTTTGACCATTGATTTGGTTTTCCTTTTTTTTTTTTTTTTTCTAATGCTAAGTAGGTTTCAGAAATCATGTTACAATTGGCAAGGGGATAAATGTCAAATGACAGGGTGAAGCAATGAAGTCTTCTCAGTAAAGACAGTCTGACAGTAAGTGTAGAGAACCGCCTCTTTTATATTTAGTTTGAAATGTATAATCATGGGCATGTATAAGAGTCAGCACTTTGAGGATGACGAATGATCTTTCCTTTTCTTTGTTTCTTCATTCTCTGATGAAGCTGGAGTGGAATATGCTTACATGGAAAAGTATTCTAAGCCTTTCTTCAGATGGATTTAAAGGTGTTTAAGGCTTTCTTTAAAAAAAAACAAAAAACATGTAAAGCAAAATCAAACAAAAAGAAGAAACAATCTGCACAAATTTGACACAGACTCAATCAAGAGCATTCTGGACTTTTTTACTTCAGAAAAAAATTGTGTTTAGTTGAATAGGTTTAGGATAAACTAGAAAAACATTTCTAATTAAGCTAGGATAAGACCAGTTAATTAATCAACCCTGATGTTATCTGTATTTGTGAGTAACCTTGGTGATATCTGTATGTAGCCTGAGTAGCATCCAAATATTCGCATTAAAAAAAAGTACATCATTAAATTCAAGTTGTTTTAATTAACTTTGAAATGCATAATATTTAGCAACGTTCAGTCATACCAATTTTAAGATTCTATTTCTTAAAATTTAAGACAGAATCGATTGCAAGGCCCACTATTATTGTATGAACCACTAAGAAAGACAAAAACTCTGTCAAAAGAAATATGGTGCATTAAAATTTTTGTACGATGCATAAATTGTTCACACGCCCTCTTGTTGCTTGTAAATTACCATCCTCTATTCTGTGTGTCTTGGTAGTTTCTCCTGTGTTGCATAATGTGTGTCAGACTATCCTGCACTTTTCTCACAGATAGAATGTAACAGTTTCACATACTCAGGACCATTCTCCTTTTCTTGATCCTATAAAGCACTTGATTGTTATGCAAGAAAATAGAAAGTAGTGGTCATTCTCTCAACAATGAATATTTGCTTCATTCTTCTTTCCCACTGTTATTTTGATAAAGAGAAGCTTTCCTCCTAAAACTGAAACATCATGTAATATTTTAAACGACAATTAAAAGCAACAAGGATAATATGTTCATTACTCTAGGAATACTCAGAGCTATGACCCAGTTTGTCCTTGAAGGAAATGAAAACTAAGGCACGACTCCTGTTTAGTCAAAAACAACTGTAGACACCTGAGATTTTAAGATGCATCCTTATTTCAAAATTTTAAAAATATAGCCCCACACACACACTAAAAAAAGGGTAATTGACATAACAAGAATAAAAAAGAATAAATAAGAAAAACTATTTACTTTATAAAAGTGAATATTCCCATAAGAAAAAATGCATGCGTCCCATGTGTGTATTAGGAAGTACTCTGGGAGTTTAGATGTACTTTGAAGTACATCCTGTTTTTAAGGAGAAGACCATAAAAACAAGCCACCAGGGAATTGAGTGCTTGAAAGCAAAGTGCTCCAGAAGCAGTGAACAAATTCTACAACACTTCCTGCAAACTCAAATATCTACGATAATGTGCAGAAAAGAGTGCTGATTCTCTGCTAAACATACTGGGATTAAAAAAATATTAGGGTGGGGAGAAAGAAACTGAGGGAGGCAGTGTGGGGGACTAGTAATTACTTGTTACCAATTGGAAAGGGAATAAGCCACGTGGCCCAGCCCAATGACCAGCTCAGCAAATTTATTTTGTGAAAGGCCAGATATTTCAGGCTGGTCACATACATTCTCTGTCACACCTTATTCTTTGTTTTATTTTTGACCTCCTTGTAAAGATGTAGAAACTGATCTTAGCTCAAGGACATATACTAAGAGAGTGCAGACTAGATTTGACTCTCTAGCCTGTTTGCAGATCAGTGGTTGTCAAATGTTAGCATGCATCAGAATCAACTGGAGGGTTTTTTGATGTTTCACTCAGCCACTCCCAGAGTTCCTGATTCAGAAGGTCTGGAGTTGAACTCAAGGATTTGCATTTCTAATAGGCTCCTAGTTGATGCTAATGTTGCAGATCCAGAAACCACACTTGGAAAATCACTGGTCTAGTGATAACACATGGCTAGGGAGCAGTGACAGATTTAGGTTAAAACCCTTTCACTTATGAGAACTTCACGAGAACTTTGGCAGCTTACTGAATTCCATTCACATGTCAGCTTCCTCAGCTCTAGAACAGGGATAGAATGTACTTTTCTAGGCCCCTCAGAAGTTTAAATGAGATAATGTGTGTAGAGCACTTAGCACAGTGCTTGGCAGAGTGATTGCTACATACATGTGAATCATTACTAGTCATTCCAAGTGGGAAGCCATTCTGAAGAACCCCAAATGGAATTTTTAAAAAGTTATATTCTTTCACCCTATATCAATTTATTTGAGGTGAGGGAAAATATCAGTGAGAAAGTTAAAAAGAAGGCTAAAAATAAGGTAGCAATGCAGGCATTTCAAAAATGATATTATATTCTTTCACATGTGAGAAGTCATGGTATTTTTTTCCTGACAATAGACTCATGGACTAAATGGCTGGATTTGTTTTAATCCCTGCATAAGCCTAGTGATGAGCTGCATGCATACCAGGCTGAGCAAGAAATAAAGCCTCTGGGAGATCCTTCTGAAGTGGCAATGGGGGACCTGCCTCTAATGACAGCACGCACAACGAAGCAGCTGCTGCTATGTCGTTGTGCTAATGTCCCAGCCTCTTAGAGGGTGATTGAGCCAGGGCTGTGCCACCTGGTGCAGCTGTGAGAGAGTTGGAAAGCGCCCTCTGTTACTGGGGTTCATGCCTGCTGTGTGGTGATGCCAGTGAAGAAGTAAACAGCTCACCTCTCAAAGCCACCTTTGGGAGTTGGCGGAAGATGGTCTCCCCTCCACCAAGACACAGACAGAAAGAGTGGGTTCCCCGTGTTAAGGAGCTGGCATCTTCTCTGGTGTGCCTGGTACGTAAGATGTGCCAACCACAAACAATCAAAGGATGGATGAAATTCCCCTAGCACCCAGTGGAGGGCACCTACGTGGCAGATCACCTATAGAGACACCCATAGGAAAGCCGATGAATTCATTGTCTTTGCCGTAGGCCACTATTATCATATGAGTGTGCATCTTCTAAGGCAGGTTTTCTCATGTCTCAGGCAATGACTGGGCAACAAAGGACCACAGAATTTGGGTCAGAGAGCCCTGGACATGCTTTATGAATCTACAGCGAGATCTTGGCAGATGGCAGAAGTTCTCTAAGCATCGGTTTCTTCTGCAATTCATCTCTCACGGTGTAATCAAGCCTGTCTCATGCTTTAATCTTGCCCTAGTAAAAGCTGTCACCCAGATTACACGTTTTGGAAAGTAAATCATATCACTTCTTTGCCCACTTAAAACCTCTCTTTGGCTTCAATGACTCTTGGAATTGTATATAAATTTCTTATCAAGACCGCCAACAGTGGATGCCCTGGGAGCAGAATCACAGGCCATATGGCAGAACTTCTGAAACAGTTTTAATTCTAAAACCTGCTAAAATATAAATCAAGGAATGTCACCAAATATCTTAATAAGAGAACAGCTGAGTCATGAATACCTTTACCAGACAAGGTGTATTAGTTCCCTATTGCTGCTGTAACATATTACTAGAAGTTTAGTGGCTAAAAAAGGAACAAATTTATCTTGAAGTTCTGGAGGTAAGAAGTCCAAAATCAGTCCCAGTGGGCTAGCACCAGCTGAGCTGCATTATTTCTGGCTAACCTAAAGGGGAAACCATCTCCTTCCCTTTTTTTCTATGGTGGCTTCTAGATGTCGCCTGCATTCCTTGGCTCATGACCCCACATCACTCTGATCTCTGCTTCTGTTGTCACATTTCATTCTCTGACACTCATCCTCCTGCCTTCCCTTTATAAGGACCTTTGGGATAACATTAGGCCCACCCATATCGTCCAGGATAATCTCCTCATTTTAAGGCCCTTAATTGAGTCACAGAAGTCTCTTATGTCACATAAGGTAACATATTAGCAAATTCTAGGGATTAGGATGTGGCTCCTTTGGGGGTCTGTATGCAGCCTACCACACAAAGGTACCAGCCTAATATTAATTAAATCTATCATCTCCTGCCTGGGCCTAGTTGGCTCCCTCCATAACAAATCTGTGCTGTGATTACTGGTGAAGGGGAGGGTGGGTGGGTAGTTCCCTTGTGTCCCCCACTGCTCCATTCATTCTGGGCACACTGTCTAGTTCGTTGTGATTTCACAACAAAGCAGCCATCTATGAGAACTCTCTTGTAACTACTGAACCTGTAAAGATGAGCCAGAAATTCTCATATGTGAGTTTTAGTCATCTTTGCCACATCTACGGGAGCAGGGGTTGATATTGCTCCTATTCTAGTCTGCAAAACCTGGAAAGCGTTGGGTCTGACTACTCAAAAATGAACGTCTTTTATAGACGACTGGAGTGAGAGCCAAAAAATTTTTGGCCGCAAGAAGGGATTGCAGATTTTCTCAGCCAGGCACATCCAAAGAGCCTGTGTTATATGCCCAACACTCATAGCCCTCAGGAAAAAAATGCGTGTCCTGAAGGCTCACCCACATTCCATGGTCAGTGTTAACTTTACAAACTTTCTTTGTATAACGTGTATTGCTATTTGGGATTTCCACATGGATTTATTAAAGGTAGGCTCTCTTCTGGGCACTAGAATAACTCTATTCTAGGAATCCAAAAATGAATCAGCCATAGCATTGACCTTCAAGAAGTCATTGTTTGATAAAAAAAGAAGTCATTGTTCAATAGTGTTTTTAAAAGTGTGGTCTGTGGACCCATCAGCTTCACCTGGGGACCTGACAGAAATGTAAATTCTTGCGCCTCATCCAAGACCTATTGAATCAGAAACTTTTGAGAAGGAAGAAACTCTTGAGGATGAAGTGTAAAACTTCGCATTTTAACAATTGTTCCAGGTGATTCTCTTGCCTGCTATGGTTTGGGGACTGCTGGGCTAATGCTTAAGATAGAAACACAGACTACAACACAGAGTGATCAATGCTTCAGTATGATGGTGTATTTGGGATGTGGAAACACAAACGAGACAGGTACTGGGAAAGTTAGGCAGGTTTTCCCGGCGAAGATCACATTTGATCTGGGACCAATGGGGTCCCAGACTTGGCCTTTTGGGGGAGGACTCAACACTGAAAAGGTGGCATCCTCTTATAGGCTACACATGTGGCAGGCTCTACACTGGAACTTAAATGGCTCCTGTTCCTCCAGTCCCCACGCCAGAGCCACACAACTCAGTCCTTCCCTGCACCTCCCTGGGCCTCCCAAGGTGCCACCCCTCCACCAGAGAGCAGGTGAGTGCTTGCAAATGAGTGAATCTGTGTGGGCTCTAGAAGAGGGCATCGGAGTGGCCAGCTACCTTCTGTCTCACCGGGAAGCACACAGGCCTCGCTGGTTTATTGCCAGTGTTGTGGGAACGCCTCTTCCCAACACAGGACTCCTGGGCCAGGGAACCCTGAGGGGGCTGGGACCCCTGCCTCTCAGGGGGGACCTCTGCCACTACCTGAGGGTCTGAGGTCAGCCTCTTTTGTGTCTCTGCCCTTCCTGCCAGTCCCGATGTGGTCTGTTCTTCATGTTCTCAGTTACAGAGGTTCTGTTCAGCTAGTCTTCAGCTGATTCTCGAGGTTGATTGTTCTGTAACTTGTAATTTTGGTGTGATCCTGAGATGCATAGCA
Organism: Craseonycteris thonglongyai; assembly: GCA_004027555.1. Classification (NCBI taxonomy): domain Eukaryota; kingdom Metazoa; phylum Chordata; class Mammalia; order Chiroptera; family Craseonycteridae; genus Craseonycteris; species Craseonycteris thonglongyai. The sequence goes on from PVKE010017317.1 coordinate 28,251, forward strand.
GTTACCTAATCCACCACCTTGCACCTCTCTTCTCGTCGCAGTTGTCACTATTTTAAATTGTAGCCATTCTGATGGATTTGTAGTGAAAGCTATTTATGGTTCCAGGTGTACAGTTCTACAATACAGCATTATGTGCTCACCCTCATCACCCAGAGTAAATTTTTTTTTCCATTTTAATTTACACTTTCCTGATGATTCATGAGGTTGAGCACTTTTTCATGTGCTCATTGGTTGCATTTGTATATCTGCTTTTCTGTAGCATCTTTTCAAACTTTTAACCCATTCTTATTGGGTTGTCTATTATCTTTAGTTGTCGGAATTCTTGAAATGAGGGCTACTGGGAAAATATCCAGCCATTGTCAATAAAATGAGAAAGGTTACATGGCTGGATATTTTCTGGACAGCCCTCATATGTATTGAACATTGGCCGTTTGTTACAATGTGTTTTGTAATGCCTACTAGTTTAAGAATAAGCATATATAACAAAATATATAGCATTGGCTGCTTACAGCGTATTGAAAAGAATGCTGAGCTTGCATTCCCACAGCTGAATTCATAACTTTATTGTAGAAACAAAAAACTTTATTTGGTAAGCACTGAAATCGTTGAACAGCCGTGTGTGAAAGAAAACTACCAGATGCGTTTCTGCAGTTCATTAGCTCCTTTAATGCCAGCTGCCGTGTTGGCTCACCTGTGGTGGAGAGAAGTGCAGATTGCTCCAAAGGATGCCAGGTGTAGTTCAAAGTTATTTGGCTCTTTAATCTTTTGCTCTTTAAAAGAGAGTGAGATTTAGATGCCAATATGGTGTAGCTTAATTGACTACCTGATATGAAACAAACGTGCCAAAAACAGGTGTTTCCTAAAGCAGATGCGAAACTGAGATAAACAAAATAATGGCTGCGAGCCTTTGTTGAAGCATATTGGCTCTCCGCATGGAGACAGAGGAGACATGTGAAGCGCCGTTCTCTATTGATTCTGCTTCAAATGCCAACAATTTCATGCCCACTATTCTTATAAAAGGCTTGAATGCTACCTCTCAACTCCTAAAACCAAGACCAATAATGTCTTAGTAGACTGACCAGCAATAGGGACTCAATCCAATTGTACCAACCTGCAAATTTCAAGCATTATTGATATCAATTTCTAAGAGTTACTTTAAGAATTCTGGGATCTAAAAAAAAGTTTGACTATAACTTTATAACAGGGAACACTATAAGTTCCAGGTGGGGACTATCTCAGTCACAAATAAAACAAAAATGTACACACACCAACTGGGGAAGAGTTGATGTTATGTTGTGGAAGCAAAAATTAAAGTATCTGTCTGCTTATTACAGAGGTATCCCACCTGTGAGTAGAGGAGTAGAGAGTTGCTTTTATTGTTAAATTTACTGGGGTGACAATGGTTAGTAAAAATTATGAGGTTCCAGGTATACAATTCTACAGTACATTGTCTGTGTGTTGCATTATGTGTTCACAACCCAGAGTCAGTTCTCTTTCCGTCATCATATGTTTGAGTCTCCCCTCTCCCCCCTGAGAATTTCTTTAAATTGAGATTCCCAATGAAAATTGAATAGGAATTCTAACTAAATACTCTACAATCCCAGTTCCTCTTCTGAATCCACTCATTTCTCTATCCAACCTGTGGTTTGCCAGTTCAGAACAGCCACCTGAGATGTGACTCTTTTCCCTTCTCTTTCCCTCACCTTTAACTTAGATAGAAACAAACAATTGACTTTTAAAATAATAATACACTTAAGGAATCAGTTTTCCTCATCACTAGTTGCCTGGGTTTCGCCATTACAATCAGGTCCCAAAACTAATTTAACAAATATTTGGGTGCCAACTATGGACCATAAACTGTTGTAAGTGCTGGAAATATATTAATAGCAGAGGATTTCATCTAGTCTCCTGCCTTTAAATAACATGTATCTAATGATAAGCCACCAGATTTATATCTCACGGTTTTTCTCCTAAATACCAGGTTCATGTATCCCATTTCTTTGTCCACACCATCCTGGATTCACAAGGACTCATTTACCAGAAGACAGAACGTTTGCTTTGAACAGAAAAATCTTAGCAATTCCTTTGTCACAGTGTATTTTACAAACACTGCTCTCAGCAGCGATGTTCCCAGTCTTCTTCTTCCTTTATATACTTTTGACATTTTCAGCCCTTTCCTTTAACATCTCTCTGGGAAGCTCTTGTTCCTTTTGGTTCTCCTTGGAGTCCTACAATTTATTCTAGCTGTAGAATGTCAGATTCTTGTCCTACACTAGCTCCTCGCAGAAAGCATTGCTTTTCTAGATTTAAGAAGAAAAACTCATACTTCCAGTTAATTTCCTATCATTTAAGTAGAGACAGCTCACCCTTCGCCTTTCCTTCACATACTAATATGTATACTTACCATGAAATTATAAAAATTTAAATTTAAAAACTTAAAAGTTCAAGCAAAACTTTAGTATGGGAAATTTTAATTCTTTTTCTACATCCATTTGTTCACATATGCATACAGGATAAGATTTAGACGACAAATTGATTTTATTACGTTTATTGGGGTGACATTGGTTGGTAAAATTACATAGGTTCTAGGTGTACAATTGTATAGTAGTTTGTCTGTGTTACAATGTGTTCACCACCCAGAGTCAGCTTTCTTTTCACCCC
>PVKE010017318.1:0-30922 GCA_004027555.1 Craseonycteris thonglongyai
TCTTATCTGAAGCATAAATTACCTTCCTAAACACAAGCAGTTAGTAAACTTTTGCTTGAACTTCTGATTCAAAAAGTTTGTTCTTTTTGATCAGACTTTTATTACATTAGTATATACAGTTTCTAATTTTCAGGTACTTCCTCTGATCTCCTGTAGAGTAGTGTATCACTAACATGGAGCCAGGGCCCGTTTATCAGAGATATTTTTTCTCATTGTGGTTGAGCACCCACTCCCCACCTGCACCCCATTTTTTATCTCATACAAACATCAGGAAAATGAAAAGAGGGTTTTTTATTTGTTTGTTTGTTTATGGAAACTTACATTGAACATTTAATATATAACAGGCAGGCATTATATCTCTAACTAGAAGAGGGTGAATTCTTGAAGTGAATTTTGCAGAATCTAGGTAAAAAATAACTAAATTCATTATTTTAGTTTGGCACATGGTTGAAAGTGTCATGATAAAGGTTACCATACAGTCGAGGAAATTACATATATAAATCCAAATCAGAATCTCTAAAAGCTTTGCGAGAGTAAACATTTGAGCAGTCTTGAAGTACCAGAGTTGGTTGCAACTTGAAGAGAGGGGAATTAAGTTGGAAGATGTAACAGTGACATCAGCAGATCCACAGGTCTGTTAAGAGGAAAGTTCATTATGAGACATGTAATTAATTCTAATTGGCTGGCACAAAATAACTAAGGAGGAAGAGAGTGGTGGGAGAAGAGGCTGGAAAAGAGGGATAGACAGGAATCCTAAATGGTCTATGTATACTATGCTGATGATTTGTTTTACTGTAAAAGAAAACAAAAAATAGTAATTATGTAATTTTAAACAGAATCAAGGTAATAACTGATGACGGTCAGAGAAAAGGTAGCAACAAATAAATATACATACAAAAATACAGAGACAATCTGGAAATACTTAGTGAGTAGAAGGAGGGAGACCTGAAAAATGATTGAAATTTAAATAAACAAAAATAGGTGCCTATATTAGTGAACTTCTTAATGTTCAGTTTGGGTGATATGGGGAAGGATGACATAATTCTCTATATAATGAAGACAGGAAGAGAAAACTGAATGTGAGTGGTATTATGAATATGTTAAATTTGGTACAGTTCCATTTGAGATCCTGAGAAGTCATCTAATCCATAAGGAAGGAATTATATTTGGAGGAACATAAACAAAGATGCAATGGGAAACAAAAGAAAGCTTTTGAACTGAAGGGTTACCGTACGTTATAAAATTTCTGATGTAAAAAAAACCAAAAAACCTTTAAACAGTAGTACTAATATCATAAAGTCTCATTACTCCCTGGCAACACAGCATTTAAAATATAGGTGAAAGTTAAAACATACATGAGTATGTAACTACAGCTCAGCTCTACTTCAGCAACTTTTGCTTATTCTCTCAGTCCTAGCTTCGGTGAGGTACATTCTCTCTCATCTGTTGTTCTCATTGTACCCTGAACACACTTTGCTATTCTAAATGTTTAGAATGCTCTCTGATTTCTTAGTCTTTACACATATTTTATTTATTTGTGAGCCCAACTCAGGTCTTATCATGATCATGATGGCTTAGACTTTATTTACACTGTCATGTAATGGTTTTATGTATTTAAATCTTATTTTACCAACTAAGATTTTAAGTGATAGTGAACGTCTTAAATAGCTTTGTATCCTCTTTAATGACACCATAATTTTAAACATCCATTAAGTAATATTTGCTAATTAAAGGAAATATTGGACTGATTGCCTAGAAATAAAAACTTAATGAATATAGAAGAAGGGGATCTCTCCCAAGATGAACCACATTATCTCACAAATTTGATTATAACTTGGGAGTGCTTGCAAATCTTTACAAAATTATGTGTGATATTTTTGCTAATCATTTAGAAAATCATTGCTTGAGAACATTAAATTGTTCCCTATAGACAGGAGAGAATCAGTGTGGCTTCCAGAGGGGCTGATAAGGTAGCAAGGGGAATAAGAGCATACAGGATATTTTATTTATTTATGTTTTTATATTTGAAAAGATTCCTTAAGAAGTAACACTAAAGGAGTTGAATAAAGCAAAAGATCTAGTGATACATTTCTAAGTTGAATGATTACTCATCTTTTATATCTTTGCATCATTGTACTCAATATTGTCATGTTAGGCTAGAAAGGGAGGCACTAGGTTACTTCCTTTGTTTTTACAAGGAAAGCTGAATCATTCTTGGTTTGCCCTGGATCACAAACGAATGGAGGAACAGAAACTCAAAAGTGGCCTTATGTGCTGTTGTCTCAAATAAGTGACACTTTCATTTGTGTTTCGAATGGAGGTATATTTAATAATATAAGGGTAAAAATTATAATTTTTATAATAGTATAATCCAAACAATTAACAACACCCAAAAAACATCAGTAGCAATTTTTTTTCTTTGAAAATAAATATATTATAAATCTAAAATCATTCTTGTCTAGGTTGTGGCTGAAGTACATTATACTTATAATTCAAATTATGAAGTACTAAAAAATAAGAGAGGAAAAAAAGAATAAGAGAGAGATGCTGGAATAGCTCAACAAGTTGAGCACTTGCCTTGCAACTGCAAGGTCTGGTGTTCAAGTCCCAGCCCAGCCCACACAAACCTTTATGCTGAACTGTGGTGAAACCAGTAACCACAGGGATGGTGGTGAAGGTTCTTGCCTCCCATGCAAGGAGCTCTCAGTTTGATTCCAATTCCACTTGGCCCCACGTCCACCTAAGTGGGATTGAAACTATGTCACAACTAATAATGTAGTGTCTGGGCCCTCTTCCCCTTCCTCCCATTTCCATCTCCCACTGAGTAGAGTCCATAGTCGTATGTCATTAATTGCGACATATATTTTTATTCCACGCAGGTGGATGTGGGGCCTTGCTGGGCTGGAACCAAACTGGAGATCTAATGCATGGGAAACAAGAACCTTCACTGCCATCCCAATGGTTACCTGTTGAGCTGCCGTTCAGCACATGGGTCTGTGAAAGCAGGAGCTGGGATTCAATCTGTGGACCTCACAATTTCAAGGCCAGCACTCAACCTGCTGAGCTATCCTGGTAGCACCCAAAAAATTTGTAAAAATAAGTAAATAAATAAATAAATTAATTAATTAATAAGAGAGTGCAATAGAAAAGCTAACAGACCTTTAACATTATTACAGTTTTTAAGACTATGTCAGTAGCTTAAACAAAGTAACTGAGATCTCTTAAAATTTATGAATATGTTATTAATAGATATTTCATAATTTATACATATAAATACTAAGCTGTGATGATATAACTAGAATAAAATGATTGAAAATCAGATGAACTTGGATTATAATACACAGAGCAAATAACTAGACATATGTAATATTTTAGGCTGTTGGTTTCTTTTCACTATAATTACTGTTTCTAGTAACATCCTGAAATAGAATATAAACTGCATGCATTCTTTCATCACCTGTATTTGAAACAGTCATAAGCAATGACAGATTGGAAAGACTGTATGAATAAAAATATTTTCCAAAATTCTATTTGAACAAAAGTATAACTAAAAACAGTAATAGACATAATTTTAATTTATTTATTACACAGAAACTTCGTACTCCACACTACTTTTTTTTGTACTCAGTATATAAATAATCAAAACAATGAACCAAATAAGAAAATAGTCATTCCCTTTTTAAAAATTTTTATTTTTATTTTACTGTTTGAGAGAAGGTGTGAGACAGAGAGAAAGAGATAGAATAGGGGAGGGCCTAGAATATTCCCCTTAGTTGTACATTATTAGTTGTGACATGGTTTCATTCCACAGAGGTGGATGCAGGGTTGCATAAGGTGAGAACCAAAAGGAGCCTCCCGCGTGGGAGGTGAGAACCTTCACTACTGAGCCATCCTGGAAGTAACTAGTTGTGCTGTAGTTTAACATATGGGGTTGCATTGGCCAGGGTCAGGAGTTGAAACTAGGACCTCATGATTTTGAGGCAAGTGCTCAAATGCTAAGCTGTCCCAGAATTCCCAAGATAGTCATTTCTTAAATTCCCAAGATAGTCATTTCTTAAATGACCACAAGTTGAGATATTTAAATTTGCCTGTATTTGATGTTTAATCAGAGAACCATGATGATAATAACAAATAGTGATTAAGTAATATGAAATGAGAAAATCAGTAATGGGGGCTTGTAGAAAATCAGATCTTATTAGCAATGATTTCCATATGATCTCGGATGTGACAGGATGATTACTTAAAGCTTGCTCTACAAAATTTTTATTCTGCATGATTTTACTGATGATCTAATTTGCAGCCCAATTAGCCAATTTTTCAAATGTCATAAGACAAGGCATGCCAAGATAGTCCATTTTATATACCCATCTGTCACACACTCGATTGTTTTCCATTTAACATTTAGTGATTTGTTATAAATTTGTTGGCAAGTTAGAGATCTTCTAAGATATCAAAACGCTGTGATAACATGAAAATAATGGAAATTTTTAAGTGGTCAAAAGATAACATGGTGGGTAAACTATTCTTTATAAGAAAGAGTAGGTTATGATGCTAGACCCTTTTGGAAACAAACTGTTTAAGATAATAAACACATACATGTTTATAATAATTTTCTTTTTTAGTGACAAAGTGTTGTGCAAAGCAAAATAATGGAAAAACTTATGTTTCTTAATTAGCATATACTGAGTCTATTATTTAAAACAAATTAGTTGTTCACAAATGTTGGAAATATTTATATTTGAGGTAGATTATTATTTTGGGGAGATTTATTTTCTTATTCTAAATACTCTTCTATGTCTAGTTCAAAGTTCTACAAAAGTATTTGGTGATAATTGCTGAGATTAAAAGAAATATAAAATATTTCTAAATTTTCTCAAATTCATTTACATTAAAACTATCAAAAATGTTTATGAAATCAATTCGCATTTAGAAATAATTTGTGTGTGTCTGTAACAGGTACAATAAAAGATGCAATAGTCAAGATCTAAATGCTCTGGTTTCAGACATGGCAATTATATAAATATTGTATAATATATGTATTTGGAGCTATATCTATAGGTCAGAGAACATACTTGATAGGGGCACTAGTAAAAGGAAAGTTATGATATTTAAAAATGCAGGTAAAACAAAGGAATGAAAAGATGTATTTTCCTGGTAGAGAGCATAAAACATGCCTGGAACTAATCATTCATGTAGGAGATTCATCAGAAATAAGATGGTCTGGAGCCACATTATGGTGGTCCTGGAAGGCTAATTTATATATCTTTTACTTATCCATAAGGGTTGAGGGTCATAAAGAGTTAGTTCTAATATAGGTTGTTATACTTGGTGAGCAGCACACTATTATTCACCTTTGTGAGAGCAACTAAAATGATTTAAGAGAAACTAAGGAATTAAATGGTAGGTCATGTGAATACTTTACATAAGCTTTTCATTGTAGAGGCATCCATTTCAAAAGATAACTATCTTGAATAAACATATTGTCAGCTGTAAGACAAAGCTACTAGAAAAGCAACTACATAAACAATTAGACTGGCCCACACCCATGAAATTCTCTCTTTTGAGTAGTACAAATAATGGACCTTGGGTAATATAAATAACAGACCTCTTGAGTAACCCTGAAATGCCCTTCCCACACACTAACTCCCACTCTTGTGCTTTAAATTAGCCAAGAAACAGTGAACCGAAAACCCTGGACACCCCACCCAAGAATGCTAATAAATGTTTCCAAGTTTAAGAAAAATATCTGCAACAGCACTAAGAGTAACATGGGCAAGGCAAGAGCCTCAGGTATTCCTAGCCTATAAAGTCACTGGTAGTAGCCTGAGACCTACAGAAGCAGTCAGTAATTAGGTAAATGCAACTATTGTGTTGTTCAATGCTGTCAAAGTTTAAAAATAGAAAGAAAAAAATATATAAAAATATATAAAAAATATATAAAAATATATAATAATAAAATATAATATATAATAAAATATAATATATAATAAAAATATATTAAAAAATATATAAAAATAGAAAGAAAAAAAATGGACAATAATATTATTAAGGCAAATGTGACTGCTTACATTAACATTTTAATTTCCTAGGAGTAGAGTTGTAACCCTAACTGTCCTTTCAGTGGTCAAGAAGGAAAGTAAGGTCAGATGCAAGCTGGGGTCTACGCCTTAATCTCCAGAGAAGAAAAATTCAAATCTATACTACATACAGTGAAAAATACAAGGTCAATTTTCCAATTTTTGTTCTCATGTCACCTTGGGCTTTGAGTTCCTGCTTCCATTTGTTAAGTATACATGTCTCATTATCTTATAATTGCTGCTTCTAAACCAGCACTTTTTCTTCCTTACACAAATGAAGTGTTTACTTGTGTCTTTTGTAGTCTTAGGACACTTTCAGCCTGCTTTGAAATCTATGACTTGCAGCAATACAAATAACATACAATTGAATATTTTATATTCTATTCCAGCTTTTAAAAAGGAAAAATTTGGTCTCTAGGGTTCATATTTCTTTACCAGGTGCCCATCTATGCCTTTTCTCTTCTTCCTAATTAAACAAAAAAACACCCAAGAAGAGAAAATAAATAAATTCTCAACATTTTTATTTGTCTGTTTAAACAAAGAGGAAACCAATCTTTTTTTTTAGTTTGAGTGTTTCCTATGAGGTTCAAATCTTTGATTTGAAGCCTCTTTCTTTATACACAATGACTTTTATTGTTTTTTAATAAAGACAGTTCTTTATAAGAGGAATCCAAAACCAGTGAAAATATCAACTATAAAATTCCTAGAAAGTTTCTTCTTAGGACTAATTCTAGCTAGACATAACATTAAATTGTGATCCTCTTTTTTTGGATTCTCAAGTATCAGAGCTCCCAAGCAGAGAAAATTCATGGGGACTAAGAAATCCCTAACCCCCATGTCTTCCAAGCAATTTTTACTTTTCATGTTTAAGTGCCATTATTTGTTTACATATTGTATTCCCTGAATAAACTGAAAACTACTTGTGGTCAGGAATATAGTACATGTAATATTAATGTATCAAAATAAGGAGCATCATAATATCAACAGTAAATATTGAATGGATATACAAAGCATATTACAGAAGGGAAGGGAAGGGAAGGAAAGAAGGAGTGGTCCCATAATCATTATCTCTTAAGAACGTGGACTAAGTGTCTTACTCTTTCTATATATTACATTCCATAAATTACAGAAAGTAATTTTCATTAACTCCTACAACATCCCTTGAATCTGAGGAATTTCACAATTTCCCTGACAAAAATTCTACTTCTCTCTCTAGCAGAGCTCTACTAGGCTGTTCAAACTCTACACAGTCTTTTCTACTCTTCCCTTATTCTATTTCCTAATCTATGATTGAACTTTGAAGAAATAGATTATCATACATTGTTATAATACAACTGCAGGGTTTTGGAGGTAATGGACATCATGGTAACAGTAGGTAAATGATGTAAATTTAACCCAATACTCTTGAAAAATAAAGAGAATAATTTATGTAATATCATTGCTTTTATGTGACTCTTCATTCATTGAATTTATGACTTAACATATGAGATGGGACCTGTGGTTATGCTATTTCTTAAAGTGTCACAGTTGGCTTTCACATCTCATGTCAAGATATCTATAAATTAAGTATAAATATGGTGCTAATCCAGTGTGTATAAAAAAAATTCTTTCCTCCAGGCCATGTAACCCATGCATCACAGGGTACAGTGCAGATCATGTAGAGAAACCATCTGTGCAGATGGATGTTTATTGTATTAGATGTAAAAAGTTTGTGTTTAATTATGCATGAAAAGTAGAATAATTTAAAATGGATTTTAGATAAATACATAATTATAAAACAACTACCATGTGGCATTGCCAAATAAAGAAAAAGTGATTAAATTCAACAATAAAGAAAACACAGTCTGGGGAAGCCGGGATGGCTCAGTGGGTTAAGCGCTCACTTTGCAGTGCTGGGGACCGAGGATCGAATCCTGGCCCCGGCCCGTGCAGAACCATATGCTGAACTGGGAGCTCCCCCAGTTCAGTTCTCTCTCTGTCTCTGTATCTCTCTCTCTGTCAAAATAAATAAATAAATATTAAAAAAAAAGTTAAAAAAAAGAAAACACAGTCAATGTTAGTATCAGAAATTAATTCCATGAGAGGTTTTTAAGTATGAATGAAACCAAATGCAATCTTTGCTCTATGTACTAAATTTTCAACACAATCTCAAGGGTAAATGTATTCTTCAATGTAATATTTCTTAGTCCTTTTCTAAAGCAAATCACACTGTGGCTCATAGCTCTATGATAAAATATCTATCCACTTTTTATTGTGTGTGTGACTGTGTTTGTGTGTGTGTGTTCATATATGAGTGGAGATGGATTAAACAACTAGAGCAAGATCATCTTTTGTTTATTTTAATGTTTAATTGTGATTTGATGATTTGATATCCACGTCTATAAAAACACACTGATTTAGGGGATGTTTCAGATTCTGGGGCTGTTTATTGATTAATAAATTCTCATAAAATAAAATAATGTTTTAAAAGAAAGCCAAGCTGTTTGGATTATAATAGACTCTAAATCTACAATTCTATTTATAAGGAAAGCAGTAACTGGATGTAGCAGCTACCTTATTACTGTACTAAAGCTAGCTGTAATACAATTGTAGCGAGAGTGGTGTTTTTAGTGAGCTAAGTAAATTTTAAGGGTGTCTAAGAGTGCTTTGCACACATCTGATATCCTATAATGAAAAAAGAAAAATATGTGTTTTAAAAAGAAGATAGGATAATGGAGAAACACACAGAGTTTGAATTTGCCTGGAGGTTATGGGAAGAAATAAAGGCTTTATCTCCTTTGTTTACTACATCACTGTATTCTGTTTCAGACATGATGTTAGTTTAATTGTAGTGTACTGTGAAATCTTAAAATTGACATCAAAAATTGAATATGTCATATTTTCCATAAGATATATCATTATTTCTGGATATTTTATTTTTTCCCTTTTCTAGTTGCCCAAGCTTAAAACTAAAAATTTGTATTCCCCTTGTCTTCATTCTCATCCAAATTGAATTTATCAGTAAGTTTTTAAAATTATATGTCCATTTAAAACTAGGCTTGCCTTTCCATGTCCCAAATCACTGCCCTATTTCAGTTAAGTTTGTTAGCACTATATACAGATTTTTCTATACACCTATTACGCAGAGACTTAGATTTCATTCCAATTCATTTATCAACTTATGTATCATTCTCACTCAGTATTCTTATGTGTTCTGCAGCTCAAAACCTATAAAGATTCTTTATTATTTTATATCAAATTTTCTTTCCAGTATGAGTTAGCTATTCTAATTTTTCATCACTACTATGTGTGTAGTATCTTACCTGTCACAGGTCAGTATCCTAACCTGCAATACAACATGTGCTGTACCCTAAATTTACTTTTAAGCAAATGAACTTGAGGTAAAGTTTATGGAATAGACCCCTCAAATTATTACTATTTCAAGAAAGATTAAAGAAGAAAATTTTTACTATGATCATGTTCTTCATGAATGTTATTTAGACTATAAGCATGTTAGTTTTTATTTTCTTAGCCTCAAAAATGTTACTCATTCTATGAAAATTTTAATGTCTCAATATTTTAGAATGTTTAATATCATTTGTTTAACAAATATATATTATCATCTGTTATGTTTCACATGCTTTACCACTCATTTTTCTAAACATTGGTAATAAAGATAGGTAAGCTTACAGTCTAGAAGAGAGAAGTAGGCAAGTAAATAATCAAAATCATTTCAACAGAAATAAGTACTAAGAAAGAGTGAAATAGATGGATATAATGAAAAGTGGTAACAGTGTGGAAAATAAATGAATATCTTTGATTGAGTAGTCTCTTAATTCCTCCTAAGAAGTGGCTGAGCTAGGATCTGAATGTTCAGAAGGAACCAACTTTGTGAAGATCTGAGGGACATCATTACCAGAGAAAAAACAATAAACAGAAGTACTATGATGTGAAGTTGGAGCTACAGGCAGGGTATGATTATAAGCTTTATAAGGCGTTTGGAAGGTGTTTATACTTTAGTCACGTTCAGTATAAAGTTATTAGATATTTTAAATAAGAAAATGATTTTTCTAATTTTAGATAAAAACTTATAAAGGCATCATTTCAAAGTTTGACTTTCATAGATGTGTTATGTTACCTCACTGGCCTTCTCTCTGTTTCTGAACATGATGCAGAGATAGAAAGGAACTTCAGGGCAGAATCTTAAGACATCTCAATATGTATAATATGATCATATGCACAGAAGAAAACAATTAGCAATAAGAAATATAACTAGTGAGATAGGAAGAAAATCAGAATAGTGTGTAGCTATAGAAATCAAAATCCAAAAACACCTTAAAAATAGTGATTCAGGGAAGCCGGGATGGCTCAGTGGGATAAGCGCTCACTTTGCAGCGCCGAGGACCAATCCCGGCCCTGGCCCTTGCGGAACCATGTGCTGAACTGGGAAGTTCCCCCAGTTCAGTTCTCTCTCTGTCTCTGTCTCTGTATCTCTCTGTCAAAAAATTAATTTAAAAAAAATAGTGATTGGTCAACTTCATTGTAAGCTGCTTAGGGGTGAGCACTAAGTATTATAATGTGAATGTCACTGATGGTGACAGAGAGCCGTTTTATTGATTTGGAGAAAATGAAGTGGAAAGACAAAGGTGAGTGAGCTGAGACATTAACTGTATACAATTTTGTTTCTTTGTTAAAATTTTCTTCTTGTTAGGAGATGAAAGAATTTTCAAGGAATGTAATGTGATCAAGAAGATTGTTTTAGTACTTTATTTATAAATAAGCAACAGATAAAAATAAAATGTATTTTATGCTGATGTATTGATTACTCTGAAGCCCAAGAAATGTTGATGATATAGAACAGAAACAATATAATCACCATAATTAAGATATTGCGTATTCTGAAGGAAATGGAATCTAAATCAAGTAAATTGAAACTTAGAACCAATGGATAGGATCAAAGGTAAAATTGTTGAACGTGGATGTAGGTTGTTCACTCACTTGATTGTGAGAAGATATGCCCTTTCCTCAATTTTCTTTTTTTAAAAAGATTTATTTTAATTGTTTTTGGACAGAGAGAGAGAGAGACAGACACATAGACAGAAAGAGAGAAAGGTGAGGGTCCAGAGTAGTCTCCATAGTTGACATTAGTTTTCCATATAGTTTTACTCCACAGGTGGGCACAGGTCTGCGCAGGGCAGGAACTGGGCCAGAGGCCTTCCACATAGGCCCTGGCAAGAACTGAACTGGGGGCACACCCCAGCTCAGCATATGCGTCCGCCTGGGTTGGGCCTGGGATTCAATCTTCCTGCTCCGGGGCTGCAAAGCCAGCACTTAACCCGCTGAGCCACCTCAGCTTTCCCTATTTTTTTTTTATTAATGAAGTATGAGGCAAAATAATCAGCTGAGAGAATTGATGAGAGGGATTGAGCAGTGATTTGCTAAGGAGTAGGTGATACAAAATAGCCATCTCAGGATTTGGTAAAAAAAGCTAACCAGACAAATATATCTGTGGGCTGCCGATAGTGTTGAGTGCTCATCTGAGATTTATAATTATAAATTGCAAGTGAGACCAGTCAGCAGTGTGTCATTTTGCTTTAGAAATATTGACCTACAGGTGGAAATGTACAAATAGTTAAAATTGAAGACACAGATAAGATAGTTGTTTTTCTTGAAATATGGTGCCCTGATGCATACCAGTTATTCCCAAGTCTACAATCCCACATTTGATATATTTAACAACTCAATTCCAGTGGTCTTCCTCATAGTTGCACTTCTATCTTCAACACACATCATTAAATAAGATCTGATTAATTCTATATATAATTATTTAGGTCAAACATTCAAAATCTTTATGCATCAATAAACAATTTAATGAAGAAAACAAATCTTCCAGAAGACTGCAGTATTTAAGAGACCTCATTTATTATAAAATTATTTTTTTCTGTGTAATTAGTTTTATATGTATATAATATATGCTTTAATCACCAATATAAGTGACATGTAATTAAAGTCTAATAATGTCTGTCTTATCATGTTTGTAATGTTATACATTAATATCATCAGCATATTGGACTAATATGATATATATATTATACCTCTAATGGATATTAATGGGAATATAGTGGTGATTCTTAGAATTGAAGGGTTATAGGTAAATAATAATTGTATCACAACTTCAGCCTTTCATGTATTGGTACTGCTATTAGTGCTGTAGTGTCATCTCTGTATTTTTATATTTTGAATAATATATTTTGAACTTTATTATAGCACTGTGTATAAAGAAGTGATTATATTATAGGTCTGTGCTCTGTTTTTTAATATTCTTTTTAAATTAACTTTATTGGGGGTAACACTAGTTAATAACATTATATAAATTTCAGGTGTACGACTTTATAATACAACATCTATATACTCTATTGTATGCTCAACACTTGAAATCTAGTTTTTTATGCGTTTGATATCAGCCATTAATATTATTTTTAATGTCAACACTTGATAATCCTCATGCTCACTCTTTTGATTAGTAGGCTGATATCTCTAACTATAAATCATTGTTCTTCACTTTCTAGATCACACCTGAGTTTGATTACTTTATGACAGTAGGATGAATATTTCACTGGTTATAAGCCGAATATCAATCTATATTTGATTAGGTTTATTTATTTAAATTTATATGTACATTTTTGCTTAAAAGTATAGGATATTGAGGAAGGTAGTAATGTTGGTTCACTCTGTTGGATATGATTGGATATCTCTAGAAATTAGATCCAAAAATTATTGAAAGATTTCTCACTCTAGACAATTTTCAGTGATTAATCACTTGTCGAGAGACTATATGATGCAAAATCTTAAAGGTAAATATTTCCTCTTAAAGATAGTGGTAAAGGCGATGCTGTTCTCTCTCTTTCTCTCTCTCTCTCTCTCTCTCTCTCTCTCTCTCTCTCTCTGAAACTGTTTGTTCATGTTTGGTTTCTGCATTTGTGTGTAATTATAAGATGGCCTAATAATCTTTCCACAATTTTTCTTCTTATTGTTAAATTTTTCTCATGACATTGGTTAACTGAAATTACACAGCTTCCAAGTGTAAAATTCTATAGTACTTTGCCTATTAGTTACAATATGTGTTCACCACCCAGAGTCAGCTCTCTTTCTATCAGTGTCTTCAGCTCCCCTTCCCTCTTCTGCCACCCACCTCCCACTTACCCTCAGGTAACCACTGAACTACTGAAAATGTCCATGAGGTTTTGTTTTGTTGTAGCTTGCAGTTTTATATCCCACATATGACTGAAGTCATATGGTTCTTGGCTTTTTTTGTCTGGCATATTTTGCTTAACATGATGATTTCAAGTTTCATCTATGTTGTTGCAAATGGTAATATTTCATATATTCTTATAGCTGAGTAATATTCCATTGTATATATGCATTACAACTTTTTTATCCAGCCATCTATCAAAGGGCACTTAGATTATTTCCATGACTTGGGCATTGTGAACAGTGCTGCAATGAACATTGGGGTACATATGATTTCATGGACTAAGGTTTTTTGTTTGTTTGTTTGTTTGTTTTGCAATTCTATTAAAGTACCACAGACTTCTTTCAAATTATATATGAGAAATTCAGCAGATTTATATGGAACCAAAGAAGACCCCAAATCGCCAACCAATCTTACAAAAAAAAAACAACAAAAAACGAATAATGCTGTGGGCACCATACTTCCCAATTTCAATCTATACTACAAAGCATTGATAATAAAAACAGCTTGGTATTAGAAGAAAAATCAACATAGAGACCAATGGAGCAGAACTGAAGACCTAGAAATAAAATCACAAATATGCAGACAGATAATTTTTGACAAAGAAGCACAAAATATATGTGCTGGGGGGGGGGGGGGGGGGGAGCCTCTTCAGTAAATGGTGCTGGGAAAATTGGAAAACCACATGCAAAAGAATGAATCCGAACTGTGATCTGGCACCATACACCAAAACAAACTCAAAATGGATTAAGAACCTACACATAAGACCTTGAACAATAAAATGCATAGAAGAAAGCATTGGTACTAAACTTATATACCTTGGGGTCAGAGAGAACTTCATGAACTTGATCTCAAAGTCAAGGGAAGTGCCAGTAAAAATAAATGAATGGGGCTACATCAAACTAAAATGTTTCTGCAAAACAAAGCAAAGAGGCAACCAACCAAATGGGAGAATGTATTTACGAACAATACCTCTGATAAAGGGCTAATATCTACAATATATAAAGAACTTACACAACTAAACAACAAAAAAACAAATAATCCAATTGAAAAATTGACAGAAGACCTAAATAGATATTTTGCCCACAAAGACATAAAAATGGCCAACAGACATGAAAAAATACTCAATTTCATTAGCTATTAATTAGAAAGATGTTCTCACAGTTTTTATCTTTGATGTTCCAGTAACACCATCAAGTAATAGAGACAGCAAAAATCTTTTTGATCGAACATTTTTATCACAATTAAACTCCAACTGCTCTCAATACATAAATAAAAGAAAGAAAAGAAAAAAGTAAAATAAGAGACAAGATAAAATAAATTTATTATTCAGATGTAGGCATTCTCATTCATGTAGGCTGTTACTTGGTTTGAGTCTCTCCTCTTGGTAGTATTACATCTTACACTTTTGATTGTGATATATGTAACCTTATAATATGTTTTGGGTTTTTTTAATTGCCATTCCCTTCATTTAGTGGCAAATTCATCTATTACTAATAGGAATACTTCTGGGAAATCTCAGTTAATTTAGCAAAGAAGGTTCATTGAAAGTTTTGATGAACTTATTTTATAGTAGAAATCTGCAAAAAAAAAATAGAGATATAACAATAAATCTTTTTAGTCATTTTCATGCTTCCTAATTGTCCATTTATTTTAATTGTGTCTGTGAAACCAAAATGTTCAAAGATTAATTTATCCCACCTTCTGCAAATAATCAGTCTGTCACAAAACAAAAAACAAACAAAAAAAAACAATGATTATTACAAATTTCACAAGTGTAAAACACACAAATGATATAGATATGTATTTGTTGGAAGTTGTGGACATAATCTTTAAAATTTATGTATATTACTTAAAAATATAACATTTATAAAATAATATAATTGTGTGAAAATTATAATTAGCCATTATTTTTAAATATGTAAAAAAAATATTATTAAAACTTATTTTTATACTTTTGTCTTTGCATTTACCAAATTGTCAAAAGACTATTTAGTGACTTGCAGAACACTCTTAAAAATATTACTGTGAGTATATTACTGTGTTTCTCAAATTTTAAGCATCATTTGTGGGGAAGCTGGGATGGCTCAGTGGGTTAAGCACTCACTTTGCAGGGCCGGGGACCCAGGATTGAATTCTGGCCCCGGCCCATGCGGACCCATATGCTGAACTGGGAGTTCCCCCAGTTCAGTTCTTTCTCTGTCTCTGTATCTCTCTCTCTTTCTCTATCAAAAACAATAAAATAAATAAATAAATAAATAATAAATCTTAAAAAAAAAAAAAAAGAATCATTTGTGCTGCCTACTAAAATGTCACATTGGGAAACTGGGACACTGCAGTGGATAAAGCACTCTTTTTGCAGCCTTGGGGACCAAGGATCAAATCCCGGCATGACACATCTGGATCCATATGCTGAGCTGGGGTGTGTTTACTATGCGGGAGGCCCCCAGTTTGGTTCTTACCCATCGGGCTCAAGGGAGCATGCCTTCAATTCAGAAGGCCCCCAGCTCAGTTTGTGCCCTGGGTGGCCCCCATCCACCTGTGTGGAACAAAACCATGTCAAAAACTGATGATGTACAATGATGGAGAATGCTCTGGGCCCTCCCCTTCTCTCTCTGTCTCTGTCAAAAACAATAAAATAAATCTTAAAAAAAAAAAAGCCACATCACAGATGTTTGAATTTTTTCATAGTTCCAAGGTGAGGCCCAGGGATCCATATTTATTTATTTATTCACAGGGCCCTAGGTGGTTCTGATTATGCTATCTAAAATCCACACTAGGATAAACACTAGAAAATCACATAAGAAGTGTAGACTTTGGGATAATACAAATATGGATATACATTTCTACTCTATGACTTTGAGTAAGTTATTTATTTTTTTATAAAGTCTCCTTGTCTCTCCAGCAGAAATGATAATTGTGCTCATTTTGTAGACTTTTGGGAGACAGTTAAAATAATACAGTTCAAAAGATATGCTCAGTGCCTGATAGATAAAAATTCCTCAATAAATGTTAGCAACCATTATTATCTTAACTTTTTTTAAAAAACATTTTATTGTTATTGACAGAGAGAGAGAGAGAGAGAGAGAGAGAGAGAGAGAGAGAGAGAGAAGAAGATACAGGGACAGAGAGAAGGGAGAGGCCCAGAACAGTCTCCATAGTTGTACGTGATTGGTTTTTGCACATAGTTTCATTCCACAAGTGGGCTTGGGTCTGCACAGGGCAGGAACTGGGTCAGGGGTCTCACCCCGGTGAGAACCAAACTAGGAGCACTCCCAGTTCAGCATATGGTTCCGCACAGGCCGGGACCAGGATTTGATTGTTGTTCCCCGGGGCTGCAAAGTGAGTGCTTAACCCACTGAGCCATCCAGGCTTCCCCTATCTTAACTTTTTAAATGATCTAAACCAGGATTTAATGAGTGAGTATAGGGCAATGGGTATTTAATAAAGTTTACTGTACTTGAAAGCTTATCTTTTGAATTTTCTATGAACTTTATGGCCCTTCCTCAGATTTTTTTTTTTTTAATATATTTTTATTTATTTATTTATTTATTTTTGACAGAGAGAGAGAGAGAGAGAGAGAGAGAGAGAGAGAGAGAGAGAGAGAGAGAGATACAGAGGCAGAGAGAGAACTGAACTGGGGGAGCTCCCAGTTCACCATATGGTTCCGCCCAGGCCGGGGCTGGGATTTGATCCCTGGTCCCCGGCACTGCAAAGTGAGTGTTTAACCGACTGAGCCATCCCGGCTTCCCCCAGATTTATTTTTGTAGGCTATTTTTACTTCACTCATCCCATTATTATTTTTTTCCCATGACTTTTCTGTCACTTATCTTCACCTCCTAAGCATTCTTCCTTTTAAGATTTTTTTTTCAGTGACTATAGAATCTTGATCACTGATCTTGACATCTTTCCTATATTCATGCCTGCTTACTTATTATCTTTAGTTCAGTGGTTCCCAGCATTTTTAACTTGTGTACCGCTTTTAAGCTCATTTCTGCAAGTTGCACCCCTTGTTTTTAAAATAAGTGTTTTTAAATACTGACACTTTTGTTCAGTGCCTTTCATAACATAGAGTAGTAGAAATGAAGTAATAATTTAGGAAAGAAAAATTACTACACTAAGAGTACAAACCACAGATTTAACTTTACAATACCATAACAGTTAAATATTAATAACAATGATCAGGTATTTAACAAACTTGTAATTTATTATTAATAATATTTGTGTTAACTGAACTGTCTGAAATAATTGTTATGCAGATTACTAGCCTATTGAAACATTATCACATTGTTGAACTTGCTATGATGTACTTAGTTTGTGGAAATCAGGCTCAAATGATGAAAGACAGTCTTAAATCTGGACTTGCATGAAGCTTGTCATGGTACATATTTTTTGTGAAGGTGTAAAAAGAAAAAAGCTCTCTCCACTAGTTAGTTCAGTATTCATAAATGGCAAGAGATATCTGAGTGCCTTCTCACTGAGCTGTTTTTATTCATAAATGATATCTACCCAGAAGGTAATGAGAGGCTTTCTTTTAAAATCAAAATTTAAAGAAGAATTGGTTGAAAGTTCAATTAACTGTTCTTTATTGATTGATAGTAGCATCTTTGAAAAACTCTTTATTGAAGGGATAAGCAATCCGGGTGTTTTCTTTTCTACATTGAGAAAAGTACTTATAAAAGGACACTAAGAACTTCCAGGGAAGCCAAGATGGCTCATCAGGTTAAGCCCTTTTGCTTTACAGCCCTGGAACTGAGGATCAAATCCTGGCCCTGACCCATGCAGACCCACATGCTGAACTGGGGTGTGCTTTTGATGCAGGAGCTTCCCAGTTCAGTTTCCAGTCCCTGACACAAAGGGCTATTCCTCCCATTCGGGAGGTCCCCAGACCAGTTCTTGCCCTGCATGGCCTCCACCTACCTGTGTGGAACAAAACCATATTGAAAACTAATGTCTTACAACAACGGAGATTGCTCAGCGTCCTTCTCCTTCTCTCTGTCTCTGTCTCTCTTTGTCTCTGTCAAAAATACAATACAATACAATACAATAATTGTTTAAAAAAAAGAACTTTCAAGTGACTTATAATACTCTCTTTCACCTTTGGGATAGTTGTAGGGCATTCTCAGATAAACAGTTGTACAAAGTTTCAAAACCCTCAGGCTGACCCTTTTCAATTTCCAAAAGTCCAGTTTTTCAATCATTGACTCAATTTTATCAGTTACTTTGAATGTAGTTATTGAACTGTTTTGAAGTCCCAAGTTGAGTTTGTTTCAGAAAAATATGTGATAAGTATGCAAGACTTTGAAGCCAATCACTATCCTGAAACATTAGAGCAAGTGGAAAACAACAGTCTACAAAATACACCTGGACTTCATGTCTAAGTTCGAACGTCCAGGTAAATATTTTGCCACAAGATAGCCACCTTACCTTTGTATGCAAAAATAATGTGCTGTGAATGCTGTTTATTTCTTTACACAGCACATTAAACAATATGGAATTTTGTGCTTGTGACTTAGTAAAAATTTCCAACTTTTACAGCCTCATAAAGAACATCTTTCAGTTCACTGGGAAGAGGCTTGGGTGCAAGACTTTGTATATGAATGCAGCAGTGACTCTATGGTACATGAGGAGATTCTTCTTTAATTCAGCCATGTAAAACAAACTGATATGTCTCTGTCAATGCATAGACCACTACAATTCAATCAACTACCGGTAATGTCTGTTTCTTATGAAATAACCATTGACTGCATGAAGAATATTTGTACCTGTGGTATGTTCTGTCAATGGGTAACCAAGCAACAGATTTTCCTCAATTTCCTACCCAGTACCTTGTGATGATAAGTAAAATAGAGAAATCAGCAACATCTACACTGTCACTGACCTGGTTGGAAAATAAATTACTCTTTCTAATTCTATCTACTACTGCAGTTTCAACATCATCAGACATTTCCTGAATTCATCAAGATATTTTATTTTTTGAAAAAGAGATAGCATTGATTTTGTCAACATGTTCTTCCCCAAACATACAAAAATATTTCTCCTTAATACAAGGAGAAATTAAATCTTCAGCTATAATATGGTTTTTACCAAATTTAGCCATGTGATAAGCAACACACTATGAGGCCTCAACTGCATTCTCAATGTCTTTCTTTTCTGACATCATGTATAAAGTAACAGTTGGACACTTTTCTAAGAACCAAAAAATAATGTTATTTCTTTGTTTTTATATATAAGATGTTTAGTTTCTAAATGTCGCATGAGTAGAGAGGGCTTTATGTAATAATTGGTTAATATTCCCCACACATAACACACAAAGGCTTAGACAGTCATCAGTCTCTACAAATAAAAACCCTATTTAAGATACTCTTCAGAGTATTTTCTTTTCTTCTGTGTAGAATTTGAGGCACGCACTTTTTTACTATCTCCAGGTGTAGCAGCGAATACCTGTTTGAGAAGTAGTAGTCAATGGGTTATAATTCACATCAAGTTTTGTTTTTTTAACTGTTCCTTTTTTCAATCACTAATCCATAAATGACATGCTTAAAAAATCACTGACAATAATAAATGAAACTATGTTAAACACAAAATAAAAAAACTACTTGAAAAGAATCATGACTAAAGACAATGCATTTTCTTATACACAGTCAATAATGAAACTAATCAATCTGTCTATGGATGTATTTCTATGCTTTGGGGAAGTTCTAGAAATATTGTAAATGGATTGTTTTGAAACTGTACATAATGAATGGTAGAAGAGTAGTTTGTGGGAAGAGGGAATAGCCACACCCTCACTGATCATCATTTGCTAATTTTATCTAACTTTAAAATGTCTCCATTAACAGTCATTCAAATTTGACTTTTATTTTTCTATAACTAACATTTTGCCTTTTTTCACTTTACTTTCTTTTTCACTATTACTGATTATTTTGCTTTTATTCCTGAATGGCCCAATGTGCATCCCAAGGTGTACATGTACTGCCATTTGGGAACTGATGCTTTATTTAATAGTCCCCAAATGAATTGAAAACAAATATTTGCAATTATTTTATTAATTTCTCCACTTAAACTAGTTATTCTCTTTTTTGTCCTCTAACTTAGTCTCCCACTTGCTACAGTGTGATATAAAATAATTTATCTTTGGCTTTTTTATATCCCCTTTCTTTTATATCCCACTCATTTCTAAAATATCTCTTGATTATTTCCACTCCTCATGACATTAACAAAATTTAAGTAACTATAATTATCACCTTATTTATACTAATGTGATAGATTCCTAACTGGCCTTGTTCTTGTTGGCTTGATTTCACATTCATTCTGTGCAGTTTGGCAGAATAATCTAATTAAAATTCAGAACTGGTACTGTCACTTTTTTAATCAAATATTTCTATGTTTTTTTATATTTTCAAACTTCCTGAAATGTCTACTTATACCTTTGTACCCAAGCAATAGCTTATATTATGAACATAACTTTCTTTAATTTTAGAGAGCATTCCCAATATATTCCTTTTCCTCTTTACCTAATTAATTACTATTTGAAATTATTGATGTTTTTATTACTGTATCCCCAGTACTAATATAATCTCTGGCACATCAAAACTGTACAAAATGGTAGTTGACAGAGCAAATGCTTAGAAAATGGAGCTCTTAATATACTCTTCAAAAATGATTTTAACAGTCAAAGTCACTGCACATACATTTCTAGTTTAGTAGCCCTAATTCCCAGAGAATGGGAATCCTAGAACATTCTTTAGATGGAATTAAAACCTTGTTATAACCTTTTATACATTTAACACAGTTTCTGAGATGATGTGCCTTAGCATGTTTATGTACTGAGTGGAATACTAGTGTACAGATATATTAATTCATATAGTATTTGGGATAGTGAGTTTTTGTATGAGGTAGTTGGACCACTTGGGTCTCTCTTCTCACCATGAAAATTCTCACTCATTTCCCTAAGTGTGCCATGATGAAAACAAGATTGAGAAACATACTACTACTGATTGCTCTTTCAATCCCATGTATTCTTACTATTAATAAAACTCACAGACCACTAAATGTTACTTTGTTAACACCTCTAACTTAATATTGCGAGAACTAAATTCTAAATTTGTTTCTTTTGTTAACTTAGCTAAACATAAGAACTTTACAGGTTTCATGAACCTAATGTCTTCATCAGAATGCAAAATAAGTGGACCAGAGGTTCTAAGACCACTTAAAGTTCTCAATATAAATGATTATGTTATTTACAATTGCATTGTAGTGTGTATAATTCTATTACTTACAAAATATTGTATGAAAATGACAAAATTATGTATAATATTATGTGCATAAACTTTAGATAAATGGTAAATTTCTCAGGGAGGAAAAGAGGAAACTATCATCTATCTATCTATCTATCTATCTATCCCTATCATTTATCTATTTATCTATATATCTCTTTTCTTAATTCATATACATACATATGTATATGTATACATGTATACATATATACATACACATATATTAATACATATATACATGTGTGTGTGTATATATATATATATATATATATAGAGAGAGAGAGAGAGAGAGAGAGAGAGAGAGAGCGCTAATAGTAATAAAAAGCTTTGCAGTTAATGGAGAGTATATGCATGTAACATAACAAATCAGGTCTTGTATGAAATTGAAACCAAAAGGGCAATACATATATGGGAATGGTTCCAGGGTCTCTCTCTTCCTCCCCAGAAGAAATTTCTTCTGAGATTTCTTTCTGCTGTTGCTGGTTGAGTTGTTGAAGCTGTTCCATTGTCAGCTCAGTCCTATAATCATCCACTAACTCGTTCACATCCTCTTCGCTGATCTCCAAACCTATGGGCTGGCCCAGAGATACGATGTCAGGAACAACAGATGGTTCTTCAAAACCTTTTACACCTCTTGCAGCAACACATTCAGGCCAGATACTTTTCCAGGCAGAGTTCAATGTCCTCAAAGACACTTTCCTTCATGCTTTCTTTTTTTTTTTAATATTATTATATTTTATTGTTAAATTTAATGGGGTGACATTGGTTGGTAACAATCAGACAGTTTCCCGATGTACAACTCCACATCACATCACTCTTCATGCTTTCTTGATTATTCTTATGCAATGTTGGATAATGTAGTAACCCTTCCAGAACTCTCAGAGGGTCAGTTGTGTTTTGTTTGTAATTTCAAAACATCTTTGGAACATAGCCTTGGTGTACAATTTTTTGAAGTTCAGGATCACCTGCTTGTCCATGGGTTGGATAAGAGGAGTAGTGTTTGGGGGAAAATATTTTGTCCTTTTTTTTATTGTTAAGTTTAATGGGGTGACATTGATTGGTAACAATTAGATAGTTTCCAGATGTACAAGTCCACATCACATCAACCATGCATCGCATTATGTGCCCACCTCCCAGAATCAGCTCCCCTTCCATCACCATATAGCCCCACCTCCACTTCCCTCAGGCAATCACCAAGTTATTGAGTGTGTCCATAGGTCTCTGTGTCTTTGTTACTTTCAGTTTTATATTTCACCTATAAGTGAGGTCATATGTTTCCTGGTTCTTTCAGTCTGACAAAATATTTTATCTTGATGAAGCTATATTCCTCCACCAAATCTTCTTCTAAACCTGGAGAATTCACAGGGACATTGTCCAGAACAAGAATGGCCTTCATTGGAAGATTTTTCTTCTGCAGATAGTCCTTTACTGCTGGAACAAACTCTTCATATATCCATTTGGTGAAGAATTGCCTGGTAGCTCATGCTTTGACATTTGATCTCCACATAACATTTAGTTTGCTCTTAACGATGTTGTTCTTCTTAAAAATATGGGACTTGTGAATTTTCTGAATGGTACACTAGGAGAGGCTTGATTTTGTAATCCCCACTAGCACTTCTCCACAGCAAGAGAGTCAGATGGTCTTTCATGGGCTTGTGACCTGGTGCAGTTCTTTCTTCTTTTGTGGTGAATGTCCACCTGGGCATCTTTTTTCAAAAGAGTCCAGTGTCATCACAATTAAAAGCTTGGCTTGGAACATTACCCTCACTTATCCCAAATTCTATGAACTCTTTCACAAACTTTGCTGCTGCTTCTGTGTTGAAACTTGTAGCCTCTCTGTGCATGACAACACTATAAATCCCAGTCCTTTTTTAAAAGTTCTAAAACAACCCCCTACTGGCTTTAAAGTCCACCTTTTGATCACTAGTGCCAGGCATGCTATTCTCTAGATTATTGTATAGAATCTCTGTTTTTCACAAATAATTGTTTTGGTTATCACATCACCAGCAACCTATTTTTCATTAGTCTAAACTAAGAGAAATATTTTCCATTTCTTCCACACTTCTTATTCTTCTAGACAGACCTTAGTGTTGCAACTCCTTTCATTGCATCCGCTGCTTTGATAACTTCATTATTTTCAAAATCGTTGAGTCAATCTTGGTATTCAAAACATGACAACGAGATTAGTTATACATGTAGCACTTTCACGCTTAGTGATAAGATCTTTATTAACCTCATTGTAGCTCTAACAACTGTCTTCTTACTCTTATTGTTCTCATTGTACTTTTTAGGTCCCATGGCAAATCACTGCTTTTTGTTATATAAAATAGTAATGCAAAATTGGCACACAATTAGTGATAAAAATCATTCAAGACACAGCTTCAGACAATTATGTAAGTAACAAAGCATAGGGGTGGCTGGAAACTTACACATAAACCAAAGAGTATAAGAGGTAACTATAGCAATGCCTTAGTCATACATTTTGATGGGGTAGGGGATGCTGCCTACACAATCTGTGTTAGACCAATTCTTCTACAATGCTCTCAAAATATACCTCACACAAACAAGGAGTGGGTGTTCAGATAAAGTTATAGGCCGTGCAGTTGATACATCCCATGGAAACAATGTGTTGACGTTCAGGTTCCAAAGCAGCATTCAGAATCTGAAGCTAAATTTGCTTGATTTTTTGTTCAGATTCTAAGTTATTCAAGTTTTGTGGCATTCAGATTTCCAAGTATCACTTTAAAGAGGTAAGAAACTAATAAAGTTCTTAATGGTTTTGTGTATCTCTCAGCTTATATGTACATACCCATTCTAATCTACCCTCACCTCAGTAAAAACCTGTGGATCTTAAATACACATAGCTAATTGGCAATGGAAGGTAAATATAAAAAATTCTGAAAGGACTTGTATATTTTTCTAAAAAATTTAGCCTATAATTCAGTTTTAATTTTTATTCTGCAATGGACTTTACAACATGGGAGCCTATTAAAATATTTTCATCTTTCCGTACCATAAATTGCAAAATAAATTCCAAGATCAATCAACAATATTTTAAAAATAAAACAATTGTGGTACAAGACAGTAATTTGTTCTTATTTGTTGACTTTAGCAATATAAATTATAATAAATAGCTATAGAATGAACAAATTATTATCACACAATTTTTAACTTGTGATGCAAAAAAATAAATCTAACTAAACCTTTATAATATTTAAACTAAAGAAAACACCAAACATTATTTATTAAATTGATAAAAAAATATGCCCCATAAAATTATGATCCTAGTGCTGTTTTAGTTTACTTTTTTCCCAAAGTTACAGTTTTTTAAAAATATTTATTTATTTATTTATTTTTGACAGACAGAGAGAGAGAGAGAGAGAGAGAGAGAGAGAGAGAGATACAGAGATAGACACAGAGAGAAGGGGGAAGGCCCAGAACAGTTTCCATAGTTGCACATAATCAGTTTTCCCACATAGTTTCATTCCACAGGTGGACGTGGAGCTGCACAGGGCAGGAACTGGATTGGGGTCTCACCCCGGTGAGAACTGAACTGGGGCAACTCCCCAGTTCAGCAAATGGGTCTGCATGGGCCAGCGTCGGGATTCAATCCTAGTTTCCTGGGTTTGCAAAGCAAGTGCTTAACCCACTGAGCCATCCCAGCTTCCCCTCCAAAGTTATGTTTTGAATGAGCTTGAAGAATAGTTCTTGGGTGCATAAATGAATTGTTTGCACTCTGTTTATTTTCATTTTGTGTTATAGAAGAATGTAGCTTAGATTCTTAATTTTGAAAACCAGAAGAGTTTGACTGCTGGTCTCTCACAAAGAATGAAACTAAATGAACGTTAGAAACATAATTTCTAGCTAAAGATGTTTTTTAAATTTATTTCTTAACAAAGAATGCAACTAAATGAACATTAAAAACATAATTTCTAGCTAAAGTTTTTTTAAATGTATTTCTTATGTTTATTATTTACTTATTGATCTAATCTATGTAAGTCAAAACTTTACCTAAGGGCTCCAGTGCTCTTGCACACAGTAAAAGTTCAACTTTCAACCTGAAATCAATTCTCGCTTATTCAGTGGCTGGTTCTCCAGTTAAGTGCAAGGATAATTCATGCCTCTGGCTCCTTTTCCTTCATTTCAATGCTTGCATTTGGGCTGCTTTGCTTACTGTGATATTTCTCCCTCAGAGCATCAACAACGGTAGAATACGAGGTGCATCGTTCTGACAAGCTCACTTTTGAATTCCAAATCAATACTTTGGTTAAAGTTTTTACCTTTGATGTCACATACTGTATCTCAGTTATCTTCCAATTTATAGGGCCATGCAAATCAGCCACATGCCTTGATACCAGAAACAGATAGTTGCATTTTAAAATCCTGTATTTGCCCTAACATGAGTACTATTGACTCTTAGCAATTTCTTTCTTTTGGAATCTGCCACTTTAGTAAACATTTTGGAACTATTCTTTATAAGACTTTCTATGTTCTTAGTTATTTGACCAGTATATCCATCAAAGATTTGATGGGTAATATAAGGCAGTAGAGCATTAAGCAACTAAAATTCTTACACCATCTTAATCTACTGTTATTAGCAAATATTTACTTATTGGATGTTTTTGAAATGCATAAAATTATGAATATGTTGTCATAGATATTACATATGTTATTTGCTGCCTCCAAAGAGATGCATCATTTTTTTACAGAACTTCAATTTTTAAGCTATACCTTGACTTTGTGTGGTGAACACTCAATTAAATATATAGATGATACATTCTAGAATTGTAGACTTGAAGCCTATATAATTCTATAAACAAATGTCACCCTAATAAAGTTAATATAATAAAATTTTAAAAGCAAAAATAAATGAAAGGAACAATATCAAACTAAAAAGCTCCTACACAGCAAAGAAAAACATCAACAAAGTAAAGAGACAACCAACAAAATGGGAGAAAATATGTGCAAATACCTCTGACAAGGGGCTATGATCTAAAATATAATTTTTAATAAAGTACTTGAAAATCTAATAGAATATCAGTCTCAGGAAGAATGAAAAGAAATCTATAGAAAAATCTATTAGTCAAGATTTTCTCAATAATTTTCATCATCTTGACTTTACCCTACCATTATCTTTTTAGAATTATCTTTCCAATCTGTCTCATTTTGTCACATCTTTTGTTTCTATCAATCTTCACAATTCACGTTGTGTGTGACACTTTATCTCACCATTTTAACAGATAAAAAAAATTTCATATCTAGATTCTATTTGTATAATAAAGAAAAGACAGTAATTTAATTTCATTTTGAAAGGATTTGACTTGGGTCTTGTATTTTTTCCTAATCTTTTTTTTTTAAACATTTTTTTTAATTTATTTATTTTTGACAGAGAGAGAGAGATACAGAGACAGAGAGAGAACGGAACTGGGGGAGCTCCCAGTTCAGCACATGGTTCCTCATGGGCCAGGGCCGGGATTGGATCCTAGGTCCCCGGCGCTGCAAAGTGAGCGCTTAACCCACTGAGCCATCCTGGCTTCCCTTTCTCCTAATCTTGAAATTTATTTCTTAGACATTCATAGGTATAATATAAATGATCACTCATAGGAATAATATCAAAACAACCACATCATTGTAACTATTTTTGATTCTACATAAAAATGAGATCATAATAAAAATCAAGCTTTTCTTTAAATCTATAACCACATACATTTTATGTGCTTGATGTTTTCAATACCATGGCAAATTTATTGTCTTGATTTTTCAAATGAATTCATGGTCTCAGTCTTGTGGGTCCAACCCAAAGAGAAGATGCTTTCTAAATGAAAAAAAAGATTCATGCCCAACCCCTCCTTCCTCCCTAAAGAGGCAGAATGCGTGTTTTCTCATGCTTTATGAAGACATTTGTTGTTTTTTGTTCAATTATTCAACTCATACCATTTTCGGGTAGATAAATAAAAATGAGTACTCCCTGTAAATGTGTTTGTGATCTCTTATTTATGCAGGTTTTCTAAATAATCCATGGACTATGAATGGCAGCTACTACTAAAAAAAAAATAATAATACAGAGGATGTCAGAAAAAGTATACACAATTTAATAAAGAAAAAAACTGTATTAAAAATTTAAGCCTCAGTATATAGCAATAATAAAAGAGGGATACAAGTCATGTTTAACTTCTGCAATTACAAGAGTTGCTAAAAGTGATTACCATCAGTGTCTAGACACTTCTTTTTTTTTTTTTTTTTTGATAGAGAGAGAGAGAGAGAGAGAGAGATACAGAGCTAGAGACAGAGAGGAGGAGGAGGGTCCAGAACAGTCTCCATAGTTGCACATCATCGGTTTTTCCACAGTTTCATTCACAGGTGGGTAGAGCTGCACAGGGCAGGAACTGGGCCGGGGTCTCACCCCGGTGAGAACTGAACTTGGGGCACTCCCCAGTTCAGCATGTGGGTCTGCATAGGCAGGGGCCGGGATTCGAACGTTGGTCTCTGGGGCTGCAAAGTGAGCGCCTAACCTACTGAGCCATCCTGGCTTCCCCCAGACACTTCTGATTACAGCAAACTCCTGCTTGAATGACATTGACCAAAGTGTCCACTTGTATCACTGCACATGCTGTTTCTACTTAACCATATATCTCAAACTTATCATAAATTCACACAACCATTAGGCATATTAGATGTTCTGTTGTATACTCACGTCTCCATTGTCATTGTTCTTCTGCAACATTCTGGAATTACAAGCATCACTTTAAAATGGTTTGCGGGGAAGCTGGGATGGCTCAGTGGGTTAAGCGTTCACTTTGCAGCGCCGGGGACTGAGGATCAAATCCTGGCCCCGGCCTGTGTGGATCCATATGCTGAACTGGGAGCTCCCCCAGTTCAGTTCTCTCTCTGTCTTTGTATCTGTATCTCTCTCTCTCTCTCTCTGTCAAAATAAATAAATAAATAAATATTATTAAAATGGTCTGCGCTCCTCAAACAACAACCATGTTCCTGCCATTTTATTTGACTGTCCTGCCTATTACATGGTGACACTAACATTCATTTGATTAATGCCACAATTTAAGCAAACATCATACTACCAAAATTTAATTCAATTTCTTAAAGTAACATATATATAATGTCGCTTATAATGTGTATACATTTTTGGGCACCCTTAGTAGTTTGATGACTTTTTCGTTTTTTACTTAGCCCTATTACTTAAGGGCTCAGCTTCAAAAGCAATTGAAGAACTGGCATGAATAAAGAGAAATATGTGTTAAGAATCATGAAAAAATGTATTAGAACACAGCACTTGGCAAAGCAAAAATGAAATTCAGTTGATTTAAAGAAGCTTCATTGTTATGTATTAAAACTTCATCTACTTTTACTATTTGATTGATTAAATAATTTTTGAAATTTTATTTTATAATTTATGTTGACTTTAACTTAATTGGTGAATATAGAGTAAAATTCTAATATATTAATATATTAAATTGATATATTCATATATATATGTATGTATGTATATTTATGTGTGTTTGTGTATATATATATATATATATATATATATATATATATATATATATTTGTCCAGACCAGTATAGGAACTATAAATATCTAAAAAATACAATAAAAATTGATAATAGCATGAATAATATTGTTAAATACAAAAACTGCTAACATATTTTATCTATGGCTTAAGAGTGAGGAAAGAGTTAATTAATTAAAATTTTTTCTACTAAAATGACAGGTTTGATTTGGATTTTTGCATATTATTAGTCTTGTATGAAGGTGGTATAAACTTTTTATGCTATAATATTCTATAGGAAGAACGGGTAAAATTCTACCACATTTCAATGAATATTGAGTTAATGCTATATGGTTAATGTAGAAGGTCTATAAGATTATATAAAATAAATTTCATGAAAATTTTAAATCAAAAACATTGTTATAAATTGTACATTTTAAAGTTTAGTTGGCAGGTTACAATGCATTAGTTTTACTTATAAATAAAATATAAAGCGAAAACAATAGCCAAAATTTTTAAAAGTCTTAGCAGAGTACTAAAGATGACACAGAACAGCATTTCTTTCCCAATTCAAATTTGCTGTATCATCTTTCTATAGCTTTAGAACATTTTTTAATCTTGGAAATGGCTGGTAATTACTTCTGTTTTTCAAAATATTTAGCTTTATTTTTATTAATAACAATCTACTGAACAGGAAAGTTTATATTTGCCACTTTGTTGATTAATTTCATTATCAGAGCTTGATTTGATTCCCAATTAATTATAAACTCTCACATACGAAAGGTAATGACTAGTTATAATGAATGGCTTAGAACAGAACTGAGAATTTCCCTATGAAGAAGGTGATACAACTGGGAAATACAGGGAACTAATAAATGGTTTTATACTGGCAGGATCCTTCAGTGGGAAGGAAGGTGAGAACACTCAGCCTGGTTCCTAAATAAACATCACAGCATATGGTTTTAAGAATAATTTAGGGGATGCTGCAATAGCTCAGAAGGTTGAGCACATGCCTGGCAACTGTGGGGTCCAGGAATTAAATCCCAGCCCTGGCTCATGCCAACCCATATGGTGAACTGTGTTGCAACTGGTAACCACTGGTTTGGCTTGATTGCAAGAGTTCTCACCTCCCAAGTGGAGTTCCCCAGTTCTGTCCCTACCCTGTGTTGTCCCACATCTACCTGTGTGGAACGAAACTATGTCACAGCTGATGATGTGCAACTATGGAGACTGATCTGGGCTCACTATCACTCTCTCCCTCTCCCTCTTTCTCTCTCACCTTTAATCAAACAATAAAAAATATATCTTAAAAAAAGGAATAATTTAACCCAAATGATAGCATAATGTTCATTTATAATAGTTAAACATTTTTAACTTAGAATAATAAATTTTCTATTAATGTGAAATTATAACAGTGGCCAGAACATGGAAACAACCAAAATGCCCTTCGATAAATGACTGGATAAAGAAAATGTGGTACATTTACACAATGGAATACAACTCAGTGATAACAAAAGATGAAATACAGTCATTTGTGACAACATGGATGGACCTAGCGACCATCTTATTAAGTGAAATAAGTCAGATTGAAACAATCAGGAAAATTATGACCTCACTTATAGGTGGAATATAAAACTGAAAGTAACAAAAACACAGAGAACGATGGACACGCTCAATAGCTTGGTGACAGCCTGAGGGAAGGGGAGGGGAGGGGAGGGAGAGTTGTGGGGGGAGGTGGGAGAGGGCACCAGCATTATGGACACACTCAATGGTTTGGTGGTTATCTGGAGAGGGGGGAGGTGGGGGGAGGGAGAGTTGTGGGGGGATG
>PVKE010017319.1:0-30579 GCA_004027555.1 Craseonycteris thonglongyai
GACCGAGGATCGAATCCCGGCTCCGGCCCAGGCAGGACCCACATGCTGAACTGGGGAGTTCCCACAGTTCGGTTCTCTAACTGTCTCTGTCTCTGTCTCTCTCTCTATCTGTCAAAAAGTAAAATAGAAATAAATATGTACTGAAGACAAAAAGATAATTTCTCTCTATAAATGTGAAAAGATAAAAAAAAAAAAAAAAGAAAGGAAACAGGCTGAAAAAAATTAAATGCTTCCTATCAAATC
Source organism: Craseonycteris thonglongyai (assembly GCA_004027555.1). Lineage (NCBI taxonomy): Eukaryota > Metazoa > Chordata > Mammalia > Chiroptera > Craseonycteridae > Craseonycteris > Craseonycteris thonglongyai. Next base: position 244 of record PVKE010017319.1, read on the forward strand.
AGGAATAAATAAGTACCTTTTAAACTAATGGACTAATAAAGTAAAAACTGTAACTTGCTTATTTATGATGAAAAACTTCTAAAAATAGAGGCTTGCCAACAGTGAGAGTTAGTTATAGAGGGAAAAGCAGATGTTAAAGTAAATGCCTTTTCCTCCAATTTCTTTAACAGCAGCCAGTTTCACTAAAAATACTTTTTAAAGAATATTTTTTAAGATTTACTAGATTTAAGAATTTACTTACAATTTTACCTTTATGTTCAGTAAGGATTCTTTGTTTTTGTTTCAACTGCTTGAAACCTGTGAAAACAATGGTTATGGAAATTGAGTATTTAAAATTTTATAGTTGATATATGGGGCAGCCGGGATGGCTCAGTGGGTTGAGCGCTCGCCTTGAAGCTCAGGGGGCCAAAGATCAAGTCCCAGCCCAGCCCTGGCCCATGTGGACCCATATGCTGAACTGCAGTGTACTTCTCATGTAGGAGGCCCCCCAGTACAGTTCCCACTGGGGCAAGCTTCCCATGTGGGAGGCCCCCGGCCCAGTTCCTGCCCTGCGTGGCCTTGTACCCACCTGTGTGGAATAAAACTGTCAAAAACTGATGATGTACAACTATGGAGACTGCTCTAGGCCCTCCCCTTTCTCTCTGTCTCTCTCTCTGTCAAAAACAACAAAATATATCTTAAAAAAAATTTTTATAGTTGAGATTCAATAGTAAGCTTATAAATTTTACACAAAAGTATAATGAAAACATAACAGCTATAGTTTACTAATGTGAAGATGAGTAATTAATTTGATCATTTTCTCACATTCCTTGTTTTAATTCTTATCTACCACATTTTTTTTGCAATATCTTTATTATTTTATATTATTTATTGCATCTCCCATCAGCTCAAAAATCAGAGGCAATGTATTTTGAATTTTGGGAAAAAATGCATCATATAAGTTCCCATTGCTATATCACATCTAGCAGACTCCACAGTCCCATAAAATTAGTCTTCGGTCTCTTGGAATTACGAACATATTTGCACTTAGTGACTGTCTGTCCTCCTAAATGAACATATAAATGGAGGACAGTACGTTGGATAGTAGGGTAGATATGATCCTTGTCAGACTACTCCATTTTGCTTAGCTGTGAAACCAACAAACTCCAATATACCATCTGCTGTGGTAGTAGTCTGAAATGCCGTAAGTTGGTGATATTTCTGTCTTCAGAAAACAAAATGAACAGATTCTCTTTTTTTGGAACAGGAGCTTTCCTCTCCATTAAAAGAGAAGGAAAGATATTTGGGAATAAAGGCCAACAGGGCTATTGCTCCACTGCTCCAGCTCCTGCAGCTGCCCTCAACCGACCCCTCTGTTTTCATCCTGTCCATCAGCTCCCTCCTACCTTTCCTCCTCTTCCAGCTTAGATGCACTGTGCATTATTCCAGTCACGTCACTTATCCAGGTGGCAAGCTCCACTCCCAGATGAACAACTCTGTGCCGTCTCCCAGCCTGCCTCTGGGCAGCAGAGCAGTGCTAGAGACGAAGCCCACATCCACGAACTGCACTCTCTTAACTGGGGTAATGCCATCTGACAATCTTACTTTTAGCTCAGTCTCATACTTCCCACAAGGAGTTAAGAACTTCACTCCAATTCTATTATTCAATCAATACTGACTGCCTACTAGGGGCCAGGCACTCTTCAAGGTATCGGTATACTACAGTGAATATAACAAAATCCCTGCCCTCGTCAAGCGTATATTTAATGAAGGGAGACAGACCATAAAATAAGGGAATTATATTAAATAAGTCCCAGGGAGCAAAATAAAGAAGGGGACATGGAGTGAAGAGAACATAATTTTAAAAAAATTATTGAAATATAACATAACTATAGAAAAATGCACGTAAGTGTACAACTTGCTGCGTTTTCACAAATTGAAACATCCTAAAACCTACCGTATGAAGGATTTGGGAAAGGCCTCACTGGAAAAATGCCATTTAAGTGGAAACCTAAGGGAGAAGAGTGAGGCCCTTGAAAATCTAAGGGAAGCGCATTGCAGGCAGAGGAAAGAGACAGTGCAAAGGTTGAGGCAGGAGCATGTGTAGTTAGTTTGAGGAAGCAAGGCGGCCAGTGGGGAAGGGGTTGGTGAGGAAAGGGGAGTCATAAAAGATGGAGTCAGCCAAGTAATGAGGACCAGATTGTAGAGAACTTTGTGGGCAACCAGGACTTTGGCTTTTATTGAGTAAGACAGGAAGCCACTAGAGGATTATGAGCAAGAGTGACATGTTCTGGCATAAATTTTAAGAGGACCACATTCCGACTGCTGTATTGAGAACAGACTGTAGGGGGTCAGGCGGAAGAAGGAAGTCTAGTTACAGCAATTCAGAAGAGATGATGGTGGATTGGACCAGAGTGGTGACAATAAAGTTGGTGAGGTCAGGTTTTGATTATAATTCAGAAGCAGGGTCAACAGGGTTTCCTAAAGGACTGGTGTGGGATGTGAAAGGATGATGTTCAGAGGTTTAGTCTAAGCAACTGGAAAGATGGAATTAATCGTCTCCTGGGACGGAGAAAGTAGGTTTCATGCAAGGGGGAAGTTTGGAATAGGCTAGATATAAATTTGGGAGTTATCAACACTTAACATGGCATTAAAAGCCAAGAGACCAGATATCACCAAAGGAGTTAGTGTAGAATCTACATTGAAAATAAAGTGGAGAGGACTGAGAACTGAAGCTGGGGTACTTAAGTTTCAGAGGTTAGCGAGGAAGAGGAAGTAGCAATAGAAGTGCAATAGAAAGGGTGGAAAAGAGGAAAATTAGGAAATTCATGTTATGGAAGGCCCACAAGGTGGTTACAATAATGAGGTAGTGTGTCAAATGCTGCTGAGAGGGTAAGTTTAAGACAGGTCAGTGTTAACCTTTACAAGAACAGTTTCAGAAGATGGGTATGGATGCAAGCCTAACCAGTGGAGGTTCCAGAGATAATGGGAGAAAGGAATAGACCTTTTGAAACATTAAACTATAAGACTGCAAAGAAATGGGATGGTAGATGGAGAGGGGTGAGGATTCAAGAGGACTATGGTGGGTGGTGCAGTAAATCACCCAGACTTCCAACTTTAGGTCCAAGATACTCATTCCCCCAGCAGCTAGGTTTGCTGCTAACACCTCAGTTACATCCTTCCTAGGTACTGCCCTCAGCTGAAGGAAGCTGCCTCCAATATGTCATACTCCCCAGATCACATCCAATGACTATCCCAAGTTCAAAGGTTCTGCCCGCTTGTTTGGATTCAGAATTTCTGTGAAGGGCCATCCAAGCATAAAAGATATCTGTGGGGTTGACTATAGTTGCTGTTGCAACAAGAGTAACCAACCATTCTGGGTTGCTCAGTACTGAGGATTCCCGGGACACAGGAGTTTGTGTTAAAACTGCAACAGTCCTTTGCTGGTTGGTCACCCTAGTTGGAACTACCCTGCAGTTCAACTTCTCCCCTGCCCAAATTGTTCCATTTGCTCTCTCGTTTTTCCCCAAAATACTGCCTCCAAATCTCCTGTACAAAATCTCAGCAGTTTCTTCAGGGAGCAGACTGGTAAGAAGGCATTAAAAATATTTTTTTAAGACAGAAGAAATCACAGCCTTTTGTATGTTACTAGGAATGATCCAATAAAGAAAAATTTTGAAGAAAAGCAAAACTGGAGTAAGAATCTTGGGTAGTTAATGGGGGGTGGGGGTGTTGTGTGCATGTGGGATAGCGTTGGCTTTAAGTAGCAGCAGACATTTCTAACAGGAAGGAGGGTACAAATGCTGGTGTGTAGGTATGGGGTAAATTTATGGATGCTTTCTTCTGATGCCTTTATTTGCTCAGGGAAATACTAAGCAACATCAGCTCAGCTTGAAGATGAAAGGAGATACTGAAATTCTGAGGCAAGGGAAGTTATAAAATGTGTGCCTAGTAGAGAATGACCTCTGGAAATGTAGTGGTCCTGCAGGACCCAACGGAGGTTAAGAGTTATTTTCCAAGTGGATCCTGTCAGCATGCTTGCTTTTTTCAGCCCCTTTCAACTGCACAGAGCAGGCGCAGAGCCGGCAGAGTTGGAGTTAGCCAGGGCTGGGTTTTGCCAGGAAAGCATAATGAAGCTTGCGAGAGGGAAGAGAGTTGAAGGTGTAGATACAAGAATGCTTACAATGATGGCTAATGGAATCTAAGCAAGGCATGAGGGAGGTAAAGTATAGGAACTAAGTGGTAGAGTGAATAGACTATTAAGGCCTGGAGGAGCTAAAGTATTAGTACTGGAAAAGAGCACTTTAGGGTTCAATAAATAAACATTACAAGTGCCCCAGCTTTGGCCAGCTACTATTTATTAGCCACTGAAACTTAGTTTCAAACTCCCCATCTATATAATGGCATTAATATCAATTGGTTAAAGCTGTTTTTAGATCATGAATTTAAGTGTTTGGTAATTTTGAAGTCTGTATATAATTAGAAGCATGTTATCTCATAGCATCTGAAAATATGAATGAAACCTAATTATGCAGTGAATGTCAGCACAAATCACTTCTAAACACCTTATACCAAAAACAAACCATTAATAATAACCAGCATTTACCAAATGTCAGGCACTGTGCTAAATGTGCTACTGGCATTCTCTCACTTCATCCATACAACGCTTTGAAGTAGATAGATATATCTATTACACTGATTTTATGGGCGAGGAAAATAAGATTTAGAGTTTAGTTGCTAAATGTCACCCATCAGAGTGCTAATGCCAGGACTCAAAATTAAGTCCATAGAGCCAGTTATGACCATGGTACTATACACTGCACCTCCTTAAGTCAGGAATGGATATATATTACCAACATGAAACAGAATCACAAGGTTAAAATACATGCTGCCTGGGTAAAGATGATAAATTGAACACATGCATCTATTTTCACTCTCTCCCAAAACTCCATTAAATGACAGCAAAGATTTTTATTTAAGGGAAAAGTGTAAAAGTATGGAAGAGGAGGAGACAACAGCAACAAAATCAGATGCTGGAAAGCAGACAGATAAGTAGTAAATAACATGGTAGATCCAAGAAAACTGAATCCTGAGTCAACAGCAGAAAAAGTGAAACAAACTGGAGTTACATCAAATCCCTAATTGGCTCAGGACCTGGTGCCTTCATGTAGCTGTGGAAGATGAAGGGGTAGACGCTAAAATAAGAATTGAAGGTCTAAGTAGGTAGATGCTCTCTGTAACTCTACAGTGCTAAGCAGCTCCTCCTCCTCAAAGAGAAGTTTTAATTTTTTCTAAAAAGGGTAACAGAGGATTCTCTGGATTGTGGGATGTCAAGCAGTTCTGGGCAGGAGTACTGTACTCAATTCAGAAAACAAGAGATCCAATACGGGAGAAGAGGAAAGGACATTCCTTGGATGACGATAGAGTTCCCAGAATATAACTGTATGTCAGGAAAGACAGTTTCCAGACAGGGGCAGGTCTGAAAGCTCTAGGAAATGGTTATTCAGCAAGATGAAATGGTGTACCTAATGAAACTGAACACTGTGAGCAATTTAGACAAATGGCAAAAAGTTTAGCTGACTTAGTGTTAAGTTCATATAAAACAGCCTATGAAAAAGACATGTAAATGAAAACAATGAACAGCACCTGGAGTCCTAATGAAATTGATCTAATCAAAATCACACTGATTAAGTAGGTTGGAACAAGAAATAAGGAGAGATGTTAAAGTGATGGAGGCAAAGGGAAGAGACTTAAAGCCTTAAAAACAAGAAGTCAGCAGATAATGTTTAAAACAGGAAAATCATAAAATAATACAATCATGTTAGAGTCATGAGGTAAATTCCAAAATAATTAGCTAAGAGATGAATGTAGTTGTGTTGTTGCAGGGAAGGTTAAGGACTGTATGTCCCCTTCCCCTACAAACTTGGAACTATCTGACTTAAAAAATACACCATTTTTTCCTTTGGTGGCAATATGTACTTTCAGCATCAAGTAGTAATGTTGCCTTTCACCAAAACTGCTTAATAAAACAATGTCACTTTATCAAGATTAGCAAATTCTCCAGTTCAAAGCAAGAGGAACTCAATTTCATGCAGTTGTAATAATCACAATATTATAGTAGTGATTGTTGATTTGTAGTTAAAAGCAGGTTAAGAAAATAAAACAATTTTTTAAAATTGGTACATTTATTAAAAATATAGACTAACGGTCCTGTGCTTAAATGTTATTGTGGTTGTGTGCTGGCTTTCATAAAGCATAACTAATCATACGGAGCTCTTCATCAAATACACTCCAAACAGAAGTAAAAAGGTAAACAGAAATGACTGACAAGACAGTGTCACTGCAGACTCAATTCCCTTATATAATTAATACTTGCTAAGAAAATGGAGTTTGACATTATTTATAATTACACCAACATTCATGGAGGCTGAATAAGGTATTAAGGGCATATCATGCCCACAAAACATCTTTTACACTTCCCAAATAGTTTCCTATTTTAGCTATAAAGGTCAGTCACCACAGCCAAACTTGTTTTAACAAGTAGAAGTTTTATGTCCACTCAGTCAAAGAGTCTTTTACATCTTTCTGGGCCTAGTCATTTGCAGATTCATTTGCAGAGTAGAAACTGTAACCAGGTTCTTCATATCATACATTCACATGTGATGTCCAATCTTTATATGCTGTCCAATTTCTTTAAGATAAAAGGAGCTGAAAGAAAAATAAATCCAGAATTTGTTTTCAGATCTATTAGCTCACAGGTGACATTATGGATTTATAAGCTTGGGAGACACACCTTACAGGTTTAGTTCAACACATTTTTAAAAACAACTTCAATGATGGCCAAGCGTCTGCCTGTACAACCCAGCAAAAGGGATTGTCTTTTTAAGTGTTCCATTCCAGTGTCATGCAGCTATGACTATTATAAAGTTCATTCATATACTGTATGGATCTTTTCTCCATAAAGAGTAAATCCAAACCTCTTTTAAATGACAATCCTTTTACTCTGGTGATTTAATTGTCAAAGGCACAAAACTCACGAATATTTCGGCATCTCTTACCTTTAAAAATGCATTTCAAAAGTGGCAGAGGGTAGGGGTGGGGACAAAACATTGAATTAGGGAACCAGAAGAGCAAGACACATTTTGATCACCCCATTGATTGCTTTACATCACATATGCATCCCAGATCACCTATGTTATAGTACTACCCCAGTTATTTTAAGGGACTATGGTATGGTATAAATAGACATGTCTAGACAACTAGAAAGTGTTGTCTTGGCATCTAAAGAAATAGCATTTTCCAGACATACCATTTTAAATGGGACAGAAAACAACTGTATTGTCCTATTTCAAATGGTATGTACGATGCCTACTAACATCTTGAATTTCATTTATATCATTCAGCCTTAAGAAGGAAATCCTGACGTTACAATATGGATGAACATTAGGACATCATACTAAATGAAATAAGCCAGTTACAAAAAGGCAAATACTTTATGATTCCACATACATGGGGTACTTAAAAGTAGTCAAAACACAGAGACGGAAAGTAGAACGGTGGTTGCTAGGGGCTGGGAGGAAGAAGAAATGGGGAGTTATTGTTTAATGAGTATAGAGTTTCATTCTTAGAAGATGAAGAGAGTTCTGGAGATGGATGGTCATGATGGTTGTACAACACTATGTGTATTTAATACCACTACACTGCACACTTAAAAAATAAAACATTTTGTTATTAAACTGAAGATACTAAGATCTGTCAGAAACTGACAGAGTCAGCAGTATGTCCAGTCTTTTCTACTAATTCTTATCAGAAAAATCCATCAAATGATTGGATAAACAAAATGTGGTTTATCCACACAATGAAATATTATTCGGTAATGAAAAGGATTTAACAATACAATATGGATGAATCTTAAAAACATTCTGTGAAGTGAAATAAGCCAGACACAAATGGTCACCACATATTGTACAAGTCCGTTTATATGAAATGTCTAAATTAGACAAATCCATAAAGACAAAATGTACATTAAGGGTTGCCAAGGGCAGGGGGAGGAAATGGGAAAGGACAGCTAATGGGCATAGTGTTTCTTTTAAAGGGAAAGAAAATGTTCTAAAATAGATTGTGGTGATGGCTGCACAATTTTAACTATATTAAGAACCAATGAACTGTCCACTTTAAATGGGTGAATTGTATAATATACAAATTATATCCCAATTTAAAAAGTGATAACAACGAATAGTATTCTGTATTAAAAACAACAATTCATATCAAATACAAAGGTCACTAAGAAGAAGCAAATGTTTTACTGGCAGTTGTCAACAAAAAATGGTAAGTGAAGAAAAACAGTTGGGAGTTGCAAAAAACTGTTGGAAGGAGCATGATTTGGGAATTTACCAGGGCTCCCTCTCCTGGAGAAGCAGAGTAATACCGCAGTGACAGGGGCGCCAAGCAAGGGAGATCTGGCCTCAGTGAACTCTGGTTTAGGCCCAACAGGAACCTTCTATAGACCTTGGTATGGCTTTCATTTGAATCGTCCCTGCCTCTCAATCCAGACATACTAACAATGTAAAGCAAAGAGCAATGAGATGTATCGAACTGAGAACGAGACGGGAGTGGAGGTGGAGGGCAAATCACCTCTATGTCTAAATCTAGAGACATCGTCTACATCAAGATGCTCCCAGATCTAACATTCACTGCCTGCAACTCTCATATCTTGCATATGAATCGTAGGCCCTGCTGCCCTCTAAGGGATACTGTCAAGACCAGGTAATGCAAATAAGTTTCAGCCAAATGTAAAATTAAATAAACCCTGTTATCATCATTAAATCCTGTCGACTCATATACCCCTTTCTCACCTCCCCACCGCAAGCAATTATTTACTTTATGCACTGTACAAATAAACAAAGAAAGCAAAACTCTTTGGATTTCAAAGGTCAGCACTTAAGGAAACCTGGTAATGAGAAGTCTGCATTACAGGTCAAGTTCATTCACTGAATTGCTGAATGACCTTGAGCCAGGCATTTCGCTATTTTAGATCTTAGTTCCTCTGTCTGCAAAATGAGGGAGTTGCGCTAGGTGGTAACCCTTGAGGCTCTTTCGATTCAAACGCTCTTAAGGCAGAGAAAGGTTGGACGCCTGCACTCGCGGCCACGGCGTGCACTCCAGTGCCCCTACTCCGACCCGCAGGTCCTAAACCGCGCGTGCGCCCGCCGCCCCGCCGCGCCGCGCCGGCCCTTGCTCCCAGGGACCGCTCAGCTCAGCTCCAGGATCCCCAAGGCCTGGGGGACCAGACTCGGGTGGGCGGTGTCGGGGAGCTCCACGCCGGTCTTACGGCCACAGCCTGGAAGGACACTCACTGACTCGCAGCAGGGCCACGTAGATGAGGAAGTTCCGTATGGAGGAGAGCACATCCTCGCGCATCTTCCGCTTCATCTCCTCGGGGTCCAGCTTCGGCGCGAGGCCCTCGATACGGAACATTGTGGATCAGCCTCACCGGCTCCCAGCCGCCGTACTCTGCTCGCCTCGGGGGCCGCCTGGCGCACGGAACTGGCCCCACCTCACTTCCTGTCCCCGCCGCGACGGGAGCCTGCGAGGGACAATCCTCGTAGCGCCCCGGCGGTGCAGGAAAGGGCTGACTGAGGGGGGCGGCCGCAATCCTAGCGTCGCCGGGCTCGGGCTCCACGCAGTTCAGCTACGAGCCTGTCCTGAGCCGCGCGCGCTGCGCTGCCAGTGCTTCCTGCCCCGGAGACGGCGGCATAGGTGCCACCGTCAACAGTGATAACAGCCAACACTTACTGAGTACTCAGTACAGTCACACCCTGTGAACGCGATGGTATGACCTAATCATTGCCTAGGTGAGAAAAAAGAAGCCCAGAAATGTTTAAAATCACGTACCCAAATTTGCTTTAAATACCTCAGGGGAAAAAAGTTTGAGGAAGAGAGATGAAATGATATTAGCAAAATATTGAACATTGCTTAAGGTGGCGATTACTACATAATTTGAACCTTTCAAGTATTTCTATTTTGAGTGGTTGAAATTTTTCATGAAAAGTTAAAAAGACAGATGATGAAACTTGCTCAAGGTTACACAACTAGTAAATGCAGAGCAGGATTCTGTACCTAGTGTAAGCCTGTGGGACCACAAAGATGAGGCTTTTCTTTTTTTAATATATAACATTTTCCATATTGCTGTATTTTTATTTCTGGAGTTAATTGGTCCTTACAGATTATAATATTGACCCTGTAATACAATACAAAGTTCAAATCTGTTCAACAGTTTATAGATGAGGAGAGAGAGGGAGGTTTAGAAACAGCGCACTGCTTACCAGGGGGGACCAAAAAAAAAAGAGAAAACCCGGAATTTTCTTCTAACCGTGGGTTCCCTTGTAATATAAGCTTCCCCCTCTAAGGGAAGGTTCTTGGTACCCATCAGCATCAGTGTACCAGCTGTCATTGTGAGAGGCTGCATTTGACTTCAGTGAATTCTTTTTGGATAATCTTCAATGCGTTTGCCCATTTTACGATGGGTGACTTACACGTGCGCGGCATGACAATGCACCTGCCCACGCGCCCAGTGGGTAGCAGGTTTTGACCAAAAACAGCAGGATCCAGGTGCCCCACCCTCCCTATTCACCCAATTTCACCCTAAGTGACTTTCTTTGTTCCCCTGATGAAGAAGTTCTCTGAGGGAAACATTCTGACAAAGTGAAAGAGGTGAAACAAAAAAACAGTAGAAGCACTAAAAGGCATCAAATTCAACGAGTTCAAAAACTGTTTTGAGAAGTGGAAAAAGCATCTCGACAGGTGTATTGCATCAAACGGAGAATACTTTGAAGGTGACCAGTTTAAACATGTAAGAATAAATACACAATTTTTAATAAATAAATTTCATTTTGAAGGGGACCCCCTTGTAAAATTATTTTGCTAGTGATGGACAGAGGCAGGGTTCTAATGCAGGTAATTATAATATCATGTTGAAATCTCTTTCCCGTGCACGGTACCCTTCCCAGGTTAGTCTGTAACAGTGCCTACCTGAATGGGTATCACTGGAGTGAGAACATAGGAGTTTAATGAAACCAGACTTCCTGTCACAGAATCATCAGAACAGTGCTGGTGCAAATTATGCATGCCAACTGGCCATATATAATTCTTAGACACAAAACAGATGACTGAATTGCTTACGTAATTCAAAACCAGAATGTTCCTTCTTGACTGCACATTACATAGCAACAATGGATTGGGGAAAAATTAGAATGGCAATTTATCGTGAGAGTAACTGATAAGTATAAGCATTGCCGCCCGCCTTCCTCATTGCCAGAATGTAAGACATTGGGGCAAGAAATGGGACTCATCTGTGTTTCAGGCTTTAGTAACATCTTGCATCTATAATTCATGCAGTGGAATAGCAGAGGCAGCTCTGGAATGGGAGGGGCAGACTACCAAGGAATAACCTCCATCAAGCCCTTCGAGAGTGTCTAGAAAGCCTGCCCTGATGCTGGAAAGCAGCAGGAACTGTGGAAAGAACCAGGACAGGAAGTCTCCAGACATGGCCTCTAATCTGGCACTGCCACTATCCAGCCATGTGACGAGGGACAAGTCTCTGTTTCACTGCAACTCGGTTTCTTGTGTTGTAAAGAAAGGAGATATGATTACATGCTCTTAAGAGTTCCTTTCAATTTAATTGTTTATGAATTTTGAATTCTAGGATATTCTGGTCTGGAGTGTATAGATATCAAAATATCAAATGTGGTCAGATAGCAAAACAGCCATTGGGTGTGTTTTCCTTGGTAGGAAGGATGTATTAATAAGGCATATCTCATCCACCTGAATAGTGAGGCAAGATGAATTGACAAGGAATGAGTTCCTATGTGATTCCACTGAGATCTCTAATGCTGACCAAATTTAAATAAACAGTTCTCATATAGACCTACCAATTTTCTTCTTTAGTGAGATGCTTCTGAGTAACTTGCTTGGATTCACTGGGAACGAAAGAGGGGAGTAAATTAGAAAAAAAATCATGTTTCTTAGTAAAAAGAACAGATTTTTAGAATTTGAACTTTGTTCATCCAATATTAAAGCAGCACCTGTTTAGTTGATAGGAGGTGTGGTGGCAAGTGGCTGGCCTGTTAAAGAGCAAAATTATTCTAACAATAATCTTCAGAAGGTTTGGTGCTTGCCTGCCTACCTGTAGAGAAACAATGGGAATATGGAGCAGATGTGTCTTGAGGTGAGGAATTGGTTCTAGATACAGTCTAGGAGAGTGAACTGTTCCTGTCTCATAAATGTTCATCCTGATGAACTCTGTCTTCTCCTTGCATGACTCCCCCAGTTGTAATAGAGGAAACTCATTAAAAGAGTTTGGGTTCCTATCTTTCTCTTTTCTTTTTTGGCATGTAGTTGGTGGTATTGTCCAATTATAGTCGATTTAGCTACGGCAAATTAAGAGAAATACTTTAGGAAGTTAACACTGGAGTGAGCTATTTCATACCTTGGACCCCTCATTTTTTTTTTTTTTTCATTAAAATGATGAGGTCTTGAGTCTAATCTTTAAGCTATAAAGTGCTTAAATTATGCATTCCTGTTCTTCCTTCATATCCTTGCACTAAAGACTAAAAGCAAAGGATTCCCTGTGATTTGCCATGAAAGGCAAAATAAAAAGTATGCATGCATAATTTAATATTGACATTTGTATTATTTAGTCTGATCACAGAGGAAATGGTAGCTGATGTCATAGCCTGTCTTGTTTTTCATTTCAATTCCAGGAGGGATTTAGGAGCCATTTCCTTTGCCTTGACTTCCTAGACAGTGCTACACACATTCAGTGTGTACAATCTTCCCATAAAAGAATTAAATATTTTGATTTTCATTACTGGAAAGAACTTTGTATTTGCAAGGTCAGAGATTGACAGATGATTTACAACTGGGGGGATAATTCTAACATATAATCCCAAAACTATAGACTTTGGTAATTGAACAGTTCAAACCCTTCCTTTGACAGATGAAGAAACTGAGGCCCAGTGGGAAGGCAATTAGAGGCAGAGCTAACTGGGACTAGGGTAATTCTCTGGGCTCCCAATTCAGCACTTTGTCCAATCATACCCTGTAGCTCTCAATATTTGTGAATATTATCATTGATAATCTTCCCCTTAGAGGTAAAGATTGGAAAAACGGGGTGTTGTTCAACCCCAGTTTCGGAGGAACAGGGTAAGGAGTGCCTGCTACTTGTCAGCATATTGAGGTCAGCCCTTATTTCCATGTTTCCAAATCCATCACCAGTAGTTCATCTGGACTGTGTTATTTTCGAGCTCCACCCTCTCCTTCCTCATTCTTTCAGGAGATGAGCAAGGTCTGGAGTTCCCAAAATAAACTTGGCTTTGAAGGCTACTCAAGACGAATGTAACAAAGGTTAGGACAAGGAAAGGACACTTGGGCCCTCAGTGAAGATGGCTTCATGCTGGATGAGAACTGGAGCCCTCACCCAGTAGATAGAATAACTTACTTTTAGAAATTATTGCCCAACAAGAGTCATCTTCAGGAAGAGGGATCCTTTGAATCTTAAAGGATGAGTAGAGTTTTGATAACCTTCGCCTCACTGGCATTTGCTTTCTATAGTACCTGGTTCTCTGTTCTAGTGTTTAGGGTTTTGTCCAATTGTCTGGACAATTCATGAATGTTCAGTCTCTTTCCAAGTACACTATAAACACCTCAAGTACAAGGAACATGCATTTTAATCCTCACACAACTGAGGATGAGTATTTATACATGGTAAAAACTCAAAAAGTACCCCCTGAGTGGATGAATTCACTTCATATCTGCTAACCTTTAGAATTAAAAAAATTGGTAGTTTTTTATATTAGGTTAAAAGAAAATTGTTCCCCAAAGAAATTTACCCAAAATTCTACATAATATTTTTATACAGGTACTTATTTCTCATTGTTTTTTACAATTTGCCTAAATAAAATTCATTTGAATAATTTTAGTGTATCTTAGGCAAAGTTAATTAATGAACTTTAAATTTTGCCTACTTTATTTATAGCAATACTGTATAATGATATAAAACCCATATTATACTTTTAATAACTTCTTTTTCACGAAAGTACATGTTGATTTTTTAAAAGATTTTATTTATTTATTTATTTATTTATTTTTAAGATTTATTTTTTATTGTCTTTTGACAGAGAGATAGACAGAGACAGAAAGAAGGGGGAGGGCTCAGAGTAGTCTCCACAGTTGACAGCATTAGTTTTCTATATAGTTTTACTCCACAGGTGGGTGTGGGGCTGTGCAGGGCAGGAACTGGGCCAGGGGCCTCCCAAATAGTCCCCAGCAAGAACTGAACTAGGGGCACACCCCAGTTCAGCATATGGGTCCGCATGAGCCGGGCCGGGATTCGATCCTTGGGCTCCGGGGCTGCAAAGCAAGCGCTTAACCCGCTGAACCATCCCAGCTTCCCTACATGTTTATTTTTATAAAATTTATAAAATAAAGAATTAAGAGGAAAAAAATCCCTCATAATGCAACAACCACTATTGACATATTGGTGATATTTCTTTCAGCCTTCTTCTTTTATTATATGCATAGATAGCTCTCTCTCTCTCTCTTTATATATACACATAGGTGTGTCTATATGTATGTGTATATATCTACACATCTATGTATATAAGTATTTTTTACAAAAGTTGATCATATAGCATATGCTATTTTAACTTGCATTTTTCATAAGTTATACTGACTAATCTCCCTATATCTTTAAATATTCTTCTATACATCATTAATGATAGCCATATAATATTCTATTAATATTATATAGACATATCATAATTTATTGAACAAAGTCTCCGCCTTTGGGCATTTAGTTTGCTTCTGTATTTTTTCTCCAGGGAATATCCTGTAACACTATCTTCATTCATATGTAAAATTTTTCCAATCATTAGAATTATTACCTTAAATTCAGAGTTCTCAATCGTTCCATTACCCTCTTTTTTTTTCTGAGGGAAAAAGCACTCTCTGGACAAGAGTATAGGTTTCAGATCTATAGACCTTTGGGAACTACAAACAAGGAAGGGAAATTTTGTTTTTAGAAGAGGTGTTTCCTTGTGCTACAAGTTCTTACTATTTTGAGCAAGAAAAGTAAAATGTACTCATAGGCTTAGTTTGCACTGACATTATTTGGACCACCTAATAATTACCAGCCATCTCCTTGCAAAGGATAGAGATTTGTTTGCCACCACTTCTGTCCTGCCCCATTACACAGAAACACATGTATCTATTTATGGAATGTGTTCAT
This sequence comes from Craseonycteris thonglongyai, assembly GCA_004027555.1. Classification (NCBI taxonomy): domain Eukaryota; kingdom Metazoa; phylum Chordata; class Mammalia; order Chiroptera; family Craseonycteridae; genus Craseonycteris; species Craseonycteris thonglongyai. The sequence goes on from PVKE010017319.1 coordinate 15,509, forward strand.
ACAGCTGGGTATAGTTTCTTGCTTTTCAATAAAAATGTGGTGCCTGTAGTATAACAGGTGCTCAGTTAATATTTATCGAGTGACAGGAAGAGAAAGAAATAATTTTTTATTGATTCGATGATCACAGATTCACCTTTTACACTGTTATATGTGCTCTCTCACCCCAAGTTAGGAGCCCTTGGAGAAAGCAGGAAGTGAGCTCCTTATTTCCAACCTCCACAGGAAGCAAAGGTGAGTCTACGGGTATCCGTTGTCCACACCCTGTCCCCAATATTTTCAGGATGACAGACCTGCCTGATCAAACCCACAAGCATATTTCCTTATCTTAGAAAAAATCACAAAGCTTCCTAAAGGTTAGAATACATTCTGTTCTTGCATATCAAAGTTGAATTGCTATACATTGTTTGTACAAATTGTGAATGAAGAAACATGTTAATCCCATCACATAATATTTAAAATTCATTTGGGGAGAATAAAAGCCAGGCCTCCTTAATATGTAAAACTGTATCCTAACCATTTTCTACAGAGGGTCTCTCAAATCTCAGGTCTGAAATGGCCTGCAAGGCCATCCAAGCCTTCTCTGATGCGTGGCCCCATCTCCATCCAGCATTCCTGCTTCTGTATCAGCATCTCCAGTGATGGGGAGCTCAGCACTTTCCTGGGCAGGTCCTTGACAGGCAACTCTTTTTGTCAGAGTTAAAATCTGCCTCTCTATACCGTATTCCCACTGGTCTCCATTATGTCCTCCAGAATGCCAAAAGCATGTCTGATCATTCTTCCTCATGGATGTGTGAAAGCAGGTGGACACTTCCTAGAAGCTTGTTTTCTCCGGGCTAAAAATCATTTTTGCAAAATTCTCTTTAACTTTTTCAGTTTTCCGTTACCCAAACTTTAGCTTTTCCAGTTAGCAGTGGTGGACTGCTTTACTCTGTGTTATCTGACCCTACTGGCTTCCTAACACACACAAAAGGGGGCATATTGGGTCCCTCGCAAGGACCTCTGGGATTCAAAGCCAGAGACTCTTTATTCATTATTCAGAGATTGTTCTTAAGTATGAAGTGTGTGCCTGGGTTATCTGTCTCTGCCCTCAGTTCTCTCATAGTGGTGGATGGACTTCCCTGACCATCCGTTTTAGTTCCTGGCTTTTGCACTAGGAAAGTAAGACCAGTTGTAGAAAGTATATTCAGGAGAGGTTGCAGAGGAAAAAGCATGGGTTTTGAAATAAAGTGTAGGTTTCAATTCCAGCTCCTCTAGGAAGTTGTTTTGAGACTGTGCAAAATGTCTAACCTCTCTGGGCTTTTGTTTTTTTCATCTGTAATGGAGAGATCTAATACCTACTTCAAAGTGTTGTTTTAAGGGCTAAATAGGATAATGTACTTAAAGTGCCTGGCTTATCACATTCTATAAATGATAGCTACTACTAATAAAAAGAAATAATCCTTCGCTAGAAAAATTGTGGCTTAGTCATACTCTAAATGGAACGAGTAATTTTTTTCTATTATAGTACCTATTACCATTTGTTAGTCCCATTTAAGTTATCTCTGGCCTCCAATTCACAGTAAATCCTTTTAAAAGAAGGAATGATGCATATGCACAATCCCCCCTGTTCTGTTCATTCTGCACTCCAAGGATATATTGGGTTTCTGGCCCCACATATTCTCTGAAATATCTCTTTTAAGAGAAGTCTGTATTACCAAATCCAAGGGGCCTTTGTGGGCCTCTACCCCTCTGCAGCATTTGATGCTATTGGTCACACAATCCTTTCAGGAAAGCCCTCCCCTCCTAGGAAGTACACTCTTCTGGTTTTCCTCCCTGGATGCTCCATTGTCTCTTTCCATACCTCTTCCTAGAGTTATCTCCTAAATGACAGCATCCTTTAAGGTTCTTTCCTGGACCCTCTTCTCCTCTGTACTCATAGGTAATCCAGTCTGCCTTCAGCTGCCAGCCTTAGGCTAATGACTCACCACATACAAGGGCTGGCCAGAAAATATCCAGCCACGGGATCATTCTTGTTATACTGACAATGGCTGGATTTTTTTTCTAGACAGCCCTCATCTGTCTCCAGTTCATATTTCCCTCCAGAAACACAGACCTGTATATCCAACCCACCTCTTGACTTCATTGTCTCCTTGCATGTCTCTTGGGTACTTCACACTTCACTTGTTCAAAGTGGAACCAATCATCTTCCTCCCCTATCCAACCTTAACCCTTGTTCTCTGTGGCCTAATGACTGACACTACCATTCAGTCTCTCCAGTTGCTAAAGCCAGAGATCTGGGAGTCAACCTTGATTCTTCTCTCTGTTAGACTTTATATCTTGTTAACCACCAAGTTCTATCAATTTTGTCTCCTTAATATCTCTAAAATTGATTCTATTCTTTCTATCCCCTCCACCACTACTTTTGCTCTGGTCATCCACCAAATGGTCTTCTTTCTTCTATTTTATTCTGTTAGTGAACTTTCCACCCTGTGGTCTAAGGGATCATTCCAAATCTAATTGTAATAATGTTGGTCTCCTATATAAAATACTTTATTCTCGGTTGCCCTCAGGAAAAAGTACAAATGCTTTGGCCCCAAATAAAGGCATTTTATTGATCTGGTTTCTATTTTCCTCACTGACCTGCCCACTCCTCTTCCCCCACCTATGAACCCTTCTGTGCCTACTTAGCTGCTGCTTTGTGCGTCTACAAGACCTGTGCCGATTCCTGTCAGTGTCAAAGCACTTAGTACAATATCTTGCCATTGTCCATGTGTCTGGCTCTCTGGCTGAAAAAGAACGGGAATCATGTCTTGCTCATTTTTGTATCCCTGATGCTAGTAGCATAGTGCTTATCAAATGGGAACTCTTGAACAAGTATCTCCTAAGTAAATGTTAAATAAGTTGATTTTGGGGGACAGTACCATAGCTTTTATTGTAGGATAATATGAAATTATAGGCCTGGAGGAAAGAACTCTAAAGTCTTGTATACCCTGCTTGTTTCTCATCATAATGGACTTGGCAGACATGCGATGATGGATACACCTGAACATTGCACGTGTCCTTACACACGGTGTGTGTTTTCTGGAGAGTCACATGACACTTGTTCCTCTGCAGGTAAAGAGCCCTGGGACAATGAAGCTGGGTTAGTTCACTTCAGGTGAGCCTTGCAGACTGCTGGCACGTCCCAAGAGGGTGTGGACTGCGTGTTGAGGGCACAAAAGCCAACTAGGGCAGAGAGCACAAGAACCAGTTGGAAGAAGAATGACATCACAGGGAGATGAATCTCCAGTCCAGCAATTCTAGTCACAGCTCTTTCATCAATGAGCTATGTGACCTTGGACAACTGTCTTCCTCTTTGCAGGCTCCAGTGTCCATATTCGTAAAATGAGGGCTTGGGTTGGCTGGTCTCCAAAGTCCCTCCCAGGGGACTTTATTGATGCTCTGGGATTCTGTGATCAGTGTGAAGAGTGTGGACACCCGTAGAAGGAAGCAGGTAAGTGTGTATTAGGAGCATGTAGCAACTAAACTATTGGGTCCAGGTCAACAGCAGTCTTCAGCAAAAGGAAACCAAGCTAGCCCAAAGATTTGTTTTAGACACCTTGGGGGACAGAGATGTGGGGCACAATAGCTGGCCATTGTGCCTTCAGGATCTAATTCAGGTCTGTCAGAAGGAAGTATTTCCAAGGATTGGTGTGGGGGTAGGTGGGTAGATGAACAATGGTAGTTTTCACTTACTGATGAAGGGACCACGTTTGGAGGAAGTTTTGCTGTTTATTGGCCAGTAGTTTTGATTATTTTATTTGCAGTGAAATTATCCAAAGTTTAAGTGTTGGAAGTGATGCATAGGGTATTGTGTGCAAGTTGACTGGGAGAGGCATGACAGCAAGGCAGTGCTTTTGAATGGTACTATGAAGTGGCTGAGTTGAGATTATTTGGAGTTTGAGGGTATGAACTATCCAGTCATGAAAATTCAGAATTGCCTTAGCCTACTGGGAAAAAAAAATCTAGTGTATTTGAAGTTTGCTTGTTATAAATGGATGGTAGTGGCTTTGATAATTATATTAAAGACAAGTGGGGAAGCACAGGAAAAAAAGTGTATATTTTCCTGATGGAATAAATACATAATAACCAACTGTTACTAGTTAATTAGATCTAATACTCTGTAGAGAACTTAGTGTGACTACAGAAGAAAATAACATTATGATTTTTAAAAACACTGGGAATATTCTTTTTGCTCATTGTTCACAGGTATTAGAATTTCTGAGAGGTGTGTGGAAACTCCTGCTTTTGTCCTTGAAAAAAATAGGAAATATGTGGGCAAAAGGTGTGCTCAGAAACCAGGCGTCTGGCTCAGGGCAACCCCTTTCATATTTGGTCTGTTCTCACCTTCTTAGAAAAATACTCATGTAAGGATTCACGTGGGTTCAGAGAAAGTAGGTGAATACTTAACCTCTTGAAGGTTTTGGATTTGAATCCTAGCGTACAAAGCGCCAGCGAGACATTAGTGTGAAGTGTCATTTGTGGCCTTGGCATTGAGGTGTGCCAGGAGCAAAGAAAAACCTCTCCTGAGAGGTGAGGGACCAGATGCAGGGAGGATTAAGGGAAATTGACCAAGCTTTAGGCCTCCGGAACGAGGGGCCAAAAAACACAAAAATAGCAACAGTCTTGTTTATTATTTACTCTGTGCCAAGCATGATTCTAAATTATAATGATCATAATCAGAATTATATTAATAATGCTCACACCAACTCTCTGAGTCATGCTCTTATTTCCATTTTCTAATAAAAAATTCAGGTACAGAGAGGTTAAATATTCATCCAAGATGCAGAGTTTAGATACAAACCCAGGCAGCTGGGCTGCAGAGTCATTGCTGTTAATCACCAATGCTTTGGTACATGTATTAATATAACCTCCAAGGTTGTACATAACTCTTATTCTGTGTCTCCAGAATTCAGCCCGGGACTGAGTAGGTAATGGGCTTCGTTGAGTGTCCCGAAATGAACAGAACCAGTCTGTGTCCAAGCCTGGTAACTGGAGTCTATGGGAGGCTCTGTTTGGCTCAGCACAGTACTTGATAAGTAGAATGCTAGCAAGTCCAAGTCCCTGGGGTCTGACAGCAGAAGCCCTGTCCAGCCAGCTAATAAAGGATTCCCCCTCACTGCACAAAAAGGGGGAGGAGCCCAGAGCTGAGGGATGTGAGGAAGCAGCCTGCTCATCCCTTAGCTCATACTGAGAACTCCCTCTACACCAGACCCTGTGCGGGGCACTGACCACTTGCCATTATAGAGTTGGGGTATGCACAGTTCATGCCCTGCTAGTATTGGGAAGGGCTGCCTATCTGATAGGACCCTGGACATTGCCTTAGGACCCCTGCCTTGCTTTGTAGGGGCAGACAAGATTAATTCTAAATTCTATTGTCTCTCTTGGTGAAGTTTTAAATATTCAGCTCACTGACCACTAACTGGATGCAGGAGATGGGTTGCATAACATTCAGACCCCTGGATGAACTTTCTGGATCAATGATGTAGGGCAAGGCTGGGTGGACAGAACTTGCAAAAAGACTGTAATTAAAATGGCTAGAGAGAGAAGGAATGAAAGAAAGATACACTGTTCTGATATTCATAAAACTCTAGGACTTATACTCGTTTATCTCAGTAGGGGGAAGAGGACAATCATTCTCTGTGTTAGCCATGGAACCTTCTTTTAGGTCAGGTATCTTGGGTGATGAAGACATTTTGGGAGACTGGGACTCACTTGGTATGAAGGTGATGTCTGGTCTGTCTTCGCAGCTCCAGTTTATGCTTGTTATGCTGGTGGCATTATTTATATTGCCTTGTCCCACTACAAAAAGTATCCTGGTTTGGATGATAAATTTTATTCGTCATGCTGCTTATGGTCAAAACAAAAACAAACAACAAACAAAAAACATCTGTATGTTTCTGGTGGGCCTGAGTTTCTAATTTTAAGGCCAAAGTGATGTTGAGGTACAAACACCACTTGCTGGATAGCCTTTTACTCTGTCGCCATCATGTCTGATCATGGACAAAATGCTTTCCTTTCCCCCCTTTAGCTTGGCCGGAAAAATAAAAAAACTAAAATTTATTTTAAAAATTAACAGAAAACTAAAAGAAATCTCCTTTAAAATAGAAAAACAGACACAGGGCACAATTTCATTAACTTCTTGCCACAGATCAACTTGACTGTTTCCATGTAGAGCAAGGTCGTCCAACCTGCAGCCTGTGGGCCACGTGCAGCCCAGAACGGCTTTGAATGCGGCCCAACACAAATTCGTAAACTTCCTTACCACATTATGAGATTTTTTTTTTTTTTGCAATATTTTTTTAAAGCTCATCAGCTATTGTTAGGATTAGTGTATTTGATGTATGGCCCAAGACAATTCTTTTTCTTCTAATGTGGTCCAGGGAAGCCAAAAGATTGGACACCCCTGATTTAGAGTTAGTTCTTGGATCTTTTTCCTCCACCTGGAGTTCTGGGTACTCAGCCAGAGAGAGTCTGGGGTGGGGTGATGGTAGGAAGCCATAGATTTGCAGGGCAGGCCTCAGCCCCTCACATGCCCTACTGGATTGTGGGGAAAATATTTTTAAGATTTATTTTATTGTTTTTGACAGAGACAGAGACAGAGAGAAGGGGGAGGGCCCAGAGCAGTCTCCATAGCTGTACATCATCAGTTTCCTACATGGTTTCGTCCCACACAGGTGGGTGGGGGCCATGCAGGGCAGGAAGTGGGCTGGGGGCCTCCCACATGGGAGGCACACCCCCTTGAACTGGGGGCAAACCAGGGGGTGAGACCAGAACTGGGGGCCTCCCACATGGGAAGCACACCCCAGTTCAGCATATGGGTCTGCATAGGCCGTGGCCAGGACTTGATCCCTGGTCCCCAGGGCTGCAAAGTGAGCACTTAACCTGATGAGCCATCCCGGCTTCCCCAGTTTGTGGGAACTTGCCATGTTAGTCCCTGAATTGTCCTGTCCTGACTCCTAGGGGAAGAAGGGAAGAGGAAGAGTGATTTTCTCATATAGAGCCACTCCTGGAGATTTGCTTGAAGTATAGTCACAGTGAATGTAGCACTTACTAAAAACTTGCAGCAGAATCAAGGAGAAGGAATTAAGTTGGTGTTTCATGAAGCTTAATTGAGCACTGTTCTGTTCATTAGCAGCAATCAGCTCAGTTTAAGTGGCCTCATTTACAGATGGAGAACACAAGAATGTTAAAAAAGAGGCTTTCTTTTGTGTACTTTCCTCTCTTTCTTCCCTCTATCCGTGTCTGTGTTGTGCTGCCATTGCTAAATCCATCAGACAAGATCTGTGACATATGTCACCTTAGTCATCTATTTGTTAGACATATTTTTGGACTGTTTGACCCACTTCATCACCTCTTTCCTTTGGATACAGATAGAGATAAAGAGGATTATTAACAGATAATTATTGAGCATTACTCCTATCATAGCTGTTGAAGAGAGTTACAGGGTCAAGGACTTAGGGTCACAACTCAAGGAGATGTAAAAAGAATGAGAAATCTCAAACATTGTTTAGGTTTTCAAATTAGAAACTCATTACTTCAAAGATCTAGAAGGGTATAATTAAGCCATGCTAGCTCTTGTTTCCATTTTCCCAACATAAAACAACTAAAGATCCCTGAATAAATTAATAACAGAGAGCAAGAGGGTGCTTCTTCAAGGAAGGTTCCTCTAAGAAAATTGCTATTTCAGGAAGACATGGGTCATGGCTTTTGTGAACCAGTTTTAAAAGGAGCCACATGAACTTGTGGCCAGCAATAACAACTAGCTATAGAGGCTGAGACAGGGTAGCAAGTTCTCATGCTTTCTTCCGTTTAAACTTCCTGTGGTACAGGAACCACATGAACAGGCTGGGAATGTCTTCCCTGTAGGCTCTTTGCTGGTATTCGATTTCTGCTGAAAAACTGACTCATTCTCCATGTCAAGCCCTCTTTGAAACCTGAAATGAATTCTGGCTCAATTGTAAGGTTCACCGAAGAGAGATCACACATTGACTGCGAGCAAACAGGTTTATTGAAGGAAAAGTCTGCCAGGCTGAGCTCAAGATGGCATCAGCAACTTCTGGGTTTTGGGAGAGCATTTTATGGGCAGGTATTAGAAACGGCCCCAAACAGCCGGCTGACTCCGAAATGTGGCGTCAGCAGCATCTGGGAGGTGGGAGAGCATTTTAAAGGCTGGTATCAGGAAGTTCTAAGCAGGAGGAGGATAGGGACAGACCTTGCACCTGGGTTGAACCTGCTGGCTAGGACTTTCTGAGAACTGTTTGTTCTTGGCCATGATTTTGATAATTGTTAGGCTTTCTGAGACTCAACGACTTCTTATCTCTTGTCCTTGGTCCTGGGTTTTACAACTGCCCTTTTGTAGTTTTGGATTCTCTGGACCTAACATCAATGACATAACATACTGATTATTTGAGAAATGTGACATAACCTACATATAAAGACTGTTAAACATGTGCAAAAGCCTTTAAAATTTTAAACTCTGGAGCCGAGAGACCAATTCCAAAGGCACTGCCATTGCTCAAGACTGTTTTCTTTTGCAAATCATGTCTGGGAACTGACACCAGAAACAAGTTATCAATCTGCAAAGCAACCACACTCATAACTTTATAGTAATGATAGAAATATGGACTGAGAATAGTATTTAAGTTTCAATAAAAAATACTAGTTAAATTGTATTGAGGGTATATTGTGTGCTAGGTCCTGCACTGAGAGCTTTATATAAATTATCTTATTTAATCTTCCCAATAATAACTATTGTTATGTAGACATTATTATATTACTATTTCAATTTTACAGATGAATATTATTAAAGTCTGAACTCTCTCTAGAATTCCTGACCAGACATTCATCTGTCTATTCAACATCTTTGTTGGATATATATATATTTTTTTAAATTTATTTTATTGTTTTTGACAGAGAGACAGAGACAAGGGGGAGGGCCCAGAGCAATCTCCATAGTTGCATGTTATTAGTTTTCTACAAAGTTTCATTCCACAGTTGGGCACAGGACTGTGTAGGGTGGGAACAGGGCAAGGGGTCTCCCACATGGGAAGCTCATCCTGGTGGAACTGAACTGGGGTGGGAAGCACACCCAAGTTCAGCATATGGGTCCACATGGGCTGGGGCTGGGGCCAGGACTCGATCTGCAGACCCCAGGGCTTCAAGATGAGCATTCAACCCACTGAGCCATCCCGGCTTCCCCTCTGTTGGATATTTAATAAGTATCTCAAGTTTAAAATGTCCAAAAGTTGGCTCCTAAAATGCCCTTCTCATTCCTTTGCCTCCAATAAACTTGTACCCTTCACTCTTCCACATCCCAGGTAATGACAACTCTAGCCTTCAAGTTGCTCAGGACTAAAACTTTGGAGTCAGCTTGACTCACCTCTTTCACTCACACGCCACATTCAATATAGACAGCCAATTCTGTGGCTGCACCTTCAAACTATGTCAGAATCTGACCACTTCTCACTCTTCCACTGCTATTACCCTGGCCCAAGCTATCGTCCTTTCTCATCTGCGTGACTGCAGTAATCTCCTTCTGCACATGCTTCCTTCAGCCTTTGCTCATCACAGTAGCCAGAATGCTCTGGTTAAAATGCAATTTAAAAACCGCTGTGGCTTCTCGTATTACTCAGAGTAGAAATTAAAGCCTTTACAATGGCAACAAAGCCTCATCAAGGGCCAGTTTCCTTTCTGATCTTTACCTTCACTTCACAGACCCTGAATTTATGCGATCTTCTGTGGATCAATGAATCTGTGCCCTCTCCTGGGAGAGTGCATGTGGTTGTCACCAGTTCTCTATGGACCCACAATCTCTCAAAAGCTTAAGAACCACTGCTTGGAGAAAGCCTCACACTTGAAAATCCAATTTTAAGAAGGGACTTACTCCAATAAAAATAAATTGGAGAGGACTCTTTATTTCATAAAGGAACCACTTAAAAAGTCTTGTGCATTTACAAGGAATTGGATGAAATTACATATACACACTTATTTTGTACTCTGTGACCCAAGTGTATCAGTTCTAAGAGGATTCATAGTAAATCCCCCTACAATAAAATCTATATATAACAAAAAGATGTTTGAGCCTCCAGCTCACAGTTCTCTTATTTCAAATAATAGTAAACCTATGTAAAGGATGCTGGGATAGCTCAGCAGTTGAGCCCAGACCTTGCAATTGTGAGGTCTGGGGTTCGATTCCAGGCCCTGGTCCATGCAAACCCCATATGCTGAACTGTGGCACAACTGGTGGCCTTCAGGATGCCTCGGTGGAGAGGGTTTGTGCTTCCCATGCGGGAGGCCCCTGGCTCGGTTCCCACCCCCTGCTGCCCACATCCACCTGTGTAGAATAAAACTACATCACAACTGGTGATGTCTGGCTACAGAGATTGCTCTGGACCCCCACCCCTCCTTCTCTCTCTTGCCTTCTCTAAAAAATATATTTTTAAATTAAATTAAAAACAAAAAACCTGTGTGCATAGCTTTGGACTGATTGTATGTACGGTGTTGTATTTGGAAACATTTTTGACATGTTTCAGTACACGGGGCCTAATGCAGAGCTGGGCACACAGTATGCCCTCAATGTCTACCTTCTATATGCTCTTGCCCCTTTACCCCTCATCCTAGAATTTGCAGCATTTCACAGGTCTGGTTTTAATGTGATTGAATGGATGAACCCAAAGTGATTCTCAAGGTCCGGGAGAGAGTCCAAGGGCAATTGCAGGTGAATCAGTCTAGATATGGGTTGTTGAGTCAACAAGACCCCAGCACTACAATTCTATTCTTCACTGGGCCCCAGCATGTGTGCAAAATAGATCCTTGTCTTCTGCCCTATTGACCATTTATAGGCCTAGAAACCCTGACCTATATTCTCAGGGTGTTATGTGGATTAAGCAGTAAACCATAATTAATTGTGAAGTAATCATTAATTATTGTTGTCACCACCAGTTCCGGTCTGGGTTCCTGACCAGGAGAGAGAACCTGCTCATGCAGGGACTCTTTGTGGGTGTTCCAAACATACCACCAACCTTTGAGGGATGTGTTCTCCTTGGAATTATGTTAGGAGCATTTCAAAGTACTTTAAAGGACCTGAGTTCTCACTGGAGAGGTGTCTTGTTTGTAAGTGGCTTGCAGGGAACCCAGTCACTGTCCCCAGTGTCAAAGGGGCTGTCATAGGGTAGAGGACTCAGATTTATTTTATTTTTTATGGGTCCAAAGGGCAGAACTAGGACTACTGGGGAGACAAATGTTAATTTAAGAGTGGGAAGAAGTTCAACAAACTAGATCAGTTTAACTCTGCAACCAACTGCCTGAAAAAGCAGGGAGCTGTGCCCAGTTGTGGAAAAGTTCATCAAGCAAAGCTAGATGACTTTTGACTTTTAAATAGTTTATTGATTTATTACCTACTCTGTGCAGGGCATTGTCCTAAGTGCTAGAGGAGCCCAAATGTGACATGTACTATATATTCCTAGAGTGCTTCTGGTTTAAGAAGGAAGATAATAATCCATTCATCCAGCCAGCCACTCACCCACGTGTGTGTGTGTGTGTGTGTGTGTGTGTGTGTGTGTGTGTGTGTGTATAAAATCTACTATGTGACAGGCATCATAGCACTGGGGATACAGCAGTGGAAAAAATGAAGATTTTTGTTTCTTACATGTGGTAGATGAGATTGACAATGAGAATGAATTAGGAAAAATTAAAGTAAAACAAAATCACTTGGCTAATAGGGGTATAACTATAATTAAGAAAGCTTAAGTATAACAAATCACATTATACTTTGACAACTGTGATGACTGTGTAAAAGGGGTGGCCTGCCTGGAGCTAGGAGACAGGGAGTCAGAGGGAAAATGTTTGTGAATTTGTTTCCAGCATTATCTGAAGACAGGATAGTCGCCTGGGGACAGAAGACATCAAGCTATTATACTGTAGCTTGGTGACACTGGCTGTTGAGATCATTCAATTCATACTCTTTCAAGCCCCTCCTCCTCTTCTCTTGGCCAACTGCTTTGTACCTTTGGGTTTTAACTTAAATGTAACTTTCTCAGAGCAGCCTCATCTATATTCTGACAGCACTATGTACCTCTCCTTTATGGCACTTATCACAGCTATAATTTACTAATTGTTTCTTAGCATCTAACTTCCTCATTTAGACTGGAGGCTGCATGAGGGTTGAAGCCCTGTGAGTCTTATTCACCACTGTATCCCATTGCCTGACACCTAGAGGCAGTTAGTAATACTTGTTAAATGGCTGAATAAATAAATGAAAGACTGAATAAATAGGGTATCCCAGGAAATTTTTCCTGTAAGGGAAGAATGCTCGGAGTAGAGAGATAATTTTATTTCTGGAATTCTTGGAGACCTTCCTCTTATGGCAGAATTCTAACGTAAGATAGAAAATGCAAGTGAACAGGAAATAAGCTATGGAACTTCAGACGTGGAATAGTAGTTAAGGAAGTGATTGTAGACAAGAGGGCACTAGACCTGAGCCTTGAGTCAAAGATGGGGTTTGGCATGTGGATCTGAAAGGTGGAGGGGAAAGGTTTATTCTAGCCAGAAATGGATAGCATGAGCAAATATGTCACGTTTGTAATTCAGAGTGTGTGTAGGGACGAAATGGGACATAACACAGGGAAAGCAGGCTGGGATCCCAATGAGACAGACAGGATAAAGAGTTTGGGACTATTTATCTGTTGGCAGGTCTTGCTACAGCGGGGATCCCTGCATTGAATGGAGGAGGGTTAGTCCTTCCTGTAGTGTTCCCCAAAAAATGGTGTGGATAGTGACAAAGACTGGATGACTTTAGAAGGCCAGCTGGCTGTCTCCCGAAAGATCTTCACCATGGGTATTGCCACAGTGGTCTCACAGGGTCCAGGTTCTGGCCCTTTGCCTGCCAGATTCAGAAATCTGATTTTTTAGCATTCAAGGGTGGACCTAAGCTCCAAAGGCCACTATATATAACTAAGATGCTAATTTAGTAATTTACAAGGAAAACAGAATTGCTAAAGGTATCGAATGTTCAAGTCCTGTGACTAAAGCATTCTAGCTTCTAAACAGGCTGCACAAGAAACCATATTGTAATTAGGGATCAGTTTATTAACTCACAATAAGAAAGATAATTGCTGAAGTCCAGTGGCTTACCATTTTCTATAGGTGGATCTACAGGAAGCCAAGATCAGATTGCTTGATAAGCTTGGAGTGAGGACAAGGGGAAGTCATTAAAAGGATGTTTAGAGACATCTGACCTAGACCTCTATCATAGGGAGACATTTGTCACCAGAATTACTTAGGTCACCTTCTTAATCAGAGCTTCTCTGCCCTGGATGGTATTAGATGGGCAGTGCCAGGGTTTGCTTGTCTGGCCTCCTTTCCTTGCATTTTCATGGCTAGCCAACCTCCCTTCTGTCTGGTGCTTTCCTTCTTTTGCTGGCTAAATGCTTTCAATCAGATTTCATCAAGTTCTCCTAGTCTGAGAAGCATTCTGTTTCTTTAAGGTGACTTAGCAAATCTCTGCTATAATCAATTATGTGTTGATGTCTTAGTTTAACTCTCAGAGGAAAATCTTATTTCTATTTCTTTCAAGATTACTCACTGACAACACTTTCCAGCCTCAAGATTCTGGGGCACCCCTAGTCCCAAATGGCTTAGAACAATCTTATTTAACATTTATCAGAATTTCACAAACTAGATAAAACCTCAGTGATAATAATGCCCTCCATTCCATCTATGGGCTTCTTTGCAATCAAAACACATCTTCACTTCTGCTATTTTATTACATAATTCTAAGAGCTCTTGCAATAAAGAGGTCAGGGATTGGAGTAGCTCATGGTCACAGTTACTAATGAGAAGCAGGGACAGAAATAAGACCCTAGGCCACTTTCTAGTATATCCCACTACTTCATGATGAAACAGAAGAGAGGACACAGTCAATAGTTCGGTGGTTACCTGAAGATAAAAGGGAAGGTGGGGGGGAGAGCGGGGGGTGGGAAGGGGAAAGTTTGGAGGAGGCATCAAATACATGGTGATGGAAGGAGAGCTGATTCTGGGTAGTGAGCACATAACGCAATGCAAAGACGATGTAATGTAGAGTTGTACACCTGGAAACTATGTAATTGTTGCCAACCAATGTCACCCCAATATGTTTAACAATAATAATAAAAAATTAAATAAAAAGAAAAAGAGAGTTTTCTTTCACATTCCAACTACATTGAAAAGTCAAACACTGTTGTTTAATTTATGCACTTGAAGGTCAAGCACAGAAGTGAGGTGTTAAGGCTTAGCATAAAGGTCATGATGGAGAATTCCAATATTAACCAGAGCTGGTTAGTGGAAGATATGCCCAGTCTCATCCCCACCTCAAGGAGGCAGAACAGGAACTAGACAGAGCCCTGTGGGCAGAGCTGGCAGGAACAGTAAGAGCAAAGACCAAATCACAGACCAGAAGGCCCATCTATGAGCCCAGAGTTGGAAAAGGGGTGGCTAGTATTCCTGAGGGATATTGCACCAGGCAGCAGGGAAGATAGGGCTGACTGGCCCCTGTCAGCCTTTCTAGAATCAGAACACTCTTTCCGCTGGGCACAGTCGGATACATGAGGATGCGTTCTTACCCTTGCTTCCTTGCTTGAGATGTCATTCACACAACCACCTTCCTTTATGATGAGCATTTTTGAGCACCCACACTGTGCCAGTTTGGGATTAGATACATTATTTTGCTAATAATGAGAGTGAAGATTGTATTGCCTCCATCCTATACACAAGGAACGATAATCCTTAGAGGTTAGGTAGCTTGCCCAATGATACTCTCTAACATATGAAGAAAATGGGGTTTGAAGGTGCACCTGTTTGCATGTGAAATTCATGCTTCCCCCATTGTTTCTTGACCTTCAATACATTTATATCTCGGAATGAGATATTACAATTCAGGCCTCTTTTGTCCTGCTGGTCAAAAGTTACAAGAACAAGAAACAAGAGAAAAGCAGGAGAGTATTGCATTCAGTACGTGTTAGAGCCAGACTGCTTGGGTTCAGATTCAGACTCTAACATCTGCCAGCTGTGTGACC
>PVKE010017320.1:0-30918 GCA_004027555.1 Craseonycteris thonglongyai
GGTCCCCGGCGCTGCAAAGTGAGCGCTTAACCCACTGAGCCATCCTGGCTTCCCCTAATTTTATTTTTTTTAAGATTTATTTTATTGTTGAGAGAAAGTGAGAGAGAAACAGAGAGAAAGGAAGAGGGCCCAGAGCAGTCTCCATAGTTTAACATCATTAGCTGTGACATAGTTTCATTCCACACAGGTGGACGTGGGACCACATGGGGCAGAACTGAATTAGTGATCTCTCTCATGGGAGGCAATAACTTTTGCTGGCATCCTGGTAGTTACCAGTTATGCCCCACAGTTCAGCACGTGGGTTTGTGTGGGCTGGGGCTGGGATTAAATCCCCAGACCTCACTGTTATAAGGCAAGTGCTCAACCTGTTGAGCTATCACAGCATACTCCAATTTTTATTCTTGTATTATTGGTTTGTGGGATTCATGTTTATTACAAAATTGTGATGTGTTTCTTTCATATTCTAGCTTCTGAAAACATCGTGCCTACATTTTTTACATGCTCAATAATATCGTAGACTTGTCTATTTACTCTAAAACTATACCTTATTCTTGACATAAAGATTTTTACTTTGGACTTATTTGGAACAATACAATCATTTAACTTTACCTAGTCTCTAATATTTTAACACATAGGGATGAAATAAAGTCACACTCATTCTAAAGAAAAGAAAAACAGATACAAATTTACCATAGACATATTAAAAAGTCTTAAAAATTAAATTTTTGCTAGACTGAAAAAGCAATAGATATTAGCTTTACGTTATATCAATCTAAAATATAGAAAGCTGTTTGCATCAAATTTTATTTTTTATTGTAAATTTATTGGGGTGATATTGGTTAGTAAAAATTACATAGGCTCCAGATGTACAATTCTACAATACATCATCTACGTGTTGCATTATGTGTTCACCACTCAGAGTCAGTTCTTCCATCACCAGGTTTGAGGGTCCCTCCCTCTTCCCCCATCCTCCTTCCCCACTTACTATCATGCAACCATGAAATTATTGACTGTGTTCATGAATTTTTGTTTCTTTGATGCTTTCAGTTTTATGTTTCACATATGAGTGACTTCACGTGATTCTTGACTTTCTCTGACTCATTTTGCTTAACATAACAATCTCAAGGTCCATCCATGTTGTCACAAATAGCAATATTTCATCTTTTCTTATGACTGAGCAATATTCTATTGTGTATATGTTCCACAACTTCTTTATCCAGTAATCTATCAAACTGCACTTTGGTTATTTTCATGACTTCGCCATCATGAACAGAGCTGCCATGAATATTGGGATTCATTTATCTTTGAGGGCTAAGGTTTTCAAGTTTTTGGATAGTTACCCAGAAGAGGGATTGCTGGGTCTTATGTTAATTTTATTCTTAATTATTTGAGAAACTTCCATGCCATCTTCCATAGTGGTTGTACCAAGTTACATTCCTACCGGTAGTCTATGAAGGTTCCTTTTCCTTTCCAGCCTCTCCAGCACTTGCTATTCCTTGTGTTGTTGATAATAACTATTCTATCAGGTATGCAGTGGTATGCCATTGTAGTTTTGATTTGCATTTCCCTAATAGCTAATGAAGTTGAACTTTTTTTATATGTCTGCTGACCACCAGCATTGTTATTTGCAAATATTTTCTCCCATTCAGTTGGTTGCCTCTTTGCTTTGTTTATGGTTTATTTTGCTTTACAAAAGTTTTTCAGTTTGATACAGCCTCATTCATTTATTTTTGCTTTTACTTCTCTTGGCTTTGAGGTCAAGTTCAAAAATCCTCATTGAACTCAAGATCTATAAATTTAGTACCAATGTTTTCTTCTAGGGATTTTATTGTTTCAGGTCTTATGTGGAGCTCTTTAATCCATTTTGTGTTAATTTTGGTATATGGCGATAGCCATATACAGATAGCCATTCAGAATCATTATTTTGCATGGGGTTTTCCAAATTTCCCATCAATATTTATTGAAGATGATTTCTTTCCCCCACTGTATATTCTTCACCCTTTTGTCAAAAATTATTTGTCCATATATGTCTGGGTTTTTTTATTCTGTTTCATTGGTCTGTGTGTTTGTTATTCTGCCAAGAAAAGCTGTTTTGATTATAGATGCTTTGTATTATCATTTACATTGAAATCAGGGAGCATGATGTCTGCAGTTTTATTCTTTGTAGGATTGCTTTGGAGATTTGGGGCTTATTTTTTTTTATTTTAATTTATTTTTTGGTTTATACAAGTCTGATGATTTTTTTTTTACCTATTTCTTGAAAGAACACCTGTGAAATTTTAATGGTAATTATGTTAAATCTGTATATTATTTGGGGGAATATGGCCATTTTAATATGTTGATTCTTTCCATCCATGAACAGAAAATATCTCCCCAATTTGTGTCTTCTTCAATTTCTTTTGTGTCTTATAGTTTCCAGTGTACAAGTCCTTCATGTTCTTTACATTTATTCCTAGATTTTTTATTCTTCTTTGCTGCAATTATGAAAGGTATTGTTTTTCTCATTTCTCTTTCTGAAGTTTCATTGTTGCTATATAAAAATGCAATGAATCTTTATACATTGATTTTGTATCCTGCAACTTTCTCTTATTCATTTATTGTTTCTAATAGTTTTCTGATGAACTCGTTAGGATTTTCTATGTAAAGGATCAAGTCATCTGCAAAAAGTGACAGTTTAACTTCTCCTTTCCCAATTTGGATGCCTTTTATTTTTTCTCTTGCCTGTTGAGCTATCACGGCATACTCCAATTTTTATTCTTGTATAATTGGTTTGTGGGATTCATGTTTATTACAAAATTGTGATGTGTTTCTTTCATATTCTAGCTTCTGAAAACTTATCATGCCTACATTTTTTACATGCTTAGTGATATCATAGACTTGTCTATTTAATCTAAAACTATACCGTTTTCTTGACATAAGGATTTTTACTTTGGATTTATTTGGAACAATACAATCAGTACTTTGTTGAATACCATTAATTTTTTCTATTGTTTTTCGGTTCTGTGTTTCATTTAGTTCTGCTCTAATTTTTATCATTCTTTCTGCTGACTTCGTGCTTTTTATGTTCTTTCTCTAGTTCTTTAAAATGCAAGGTTAGGTTGTTTACTTGTGATTTTTCTTGTTTCTTGAGATGAGCCTATGATGATAAAATTTTCCCTCTTAATAGTGCTTTTGCTGTGCCCCAATAATTTTGATATGTTGTGTTTTTATCATTAGTTTCTATTATTTTCAATCTCTTATTTTGTCTTTGACTCAGTCATTTTTAATAACATGCTATTTAATCTCTATGTATGTGGGTTTTTTTTTCCTGTTTTTCTTCATCAATTTTCCTATAGAAATTTATTCTATAACTCTATATACATTAAGCAGTATGAACTATTAAAATTACTTTTTCTTTAAAATAAAATATGTTCTAGGGGAAGCCAGGATGGCTCAGAGGGTTAAGCATCTGCTTGTAGCCCTGGGGACAGAGAATCAAATCCCAGACCCGGCCTGTATGGACCCATATTCTGAACTGGGGTGTGCTTCCCATGAGGGAGGCCCCCAGTTCGGTTCTTGACTCCCAGTTCAGCCCCTGGCTTGAGGAGGTGTATCTCCCATGTGGAAAGCCCTCAGGAGGGACCCCACCCTGCACAGCCCTTGCCCACCTGTGTGGAGCAAAACCATGTCGAAAAGTGATGATGGACAACTATAGAGACTGCTCTGCACCCTCCCACTTCTTTCTGTCTCTCTTTATCTCTGTCTCTCAGTCTCTGTCAAAAACAATAAAATAAACCTTAAAAAAATATATGTTCTTGACTCTGGTGCATTGAAAGATACCTGAGGCAATATACACATAATTTTAGAATCTACAACTTTTGGAACTCTTATTTTTTATCATGTTCTAATGAATCAGTGATCTCCTTTCTGAATAATAAGTTATGTATAATTAAGTTACAATCTTCTGAGTGTAATATTTCATTGTAATTTTACATACATAATTTCTTAAAAGTGATTTAGAAAACTTTTGCTTGCTTGTAAATCCATGAGTTTGTAAACTTATACTGGTTGTTCAAATATAAGTCAACTTTAAAAGAACTATATATAAAATCAAGGAGTCTGACTTTCAAAAGAAAACTAAAGTCAATAAACAACCGACGTGCATTGTTGAATATTCTTATGTGCATGTTGAGATTTCATGTTCTATTAATTTTCAAACTGGGTACCTATGCATGCATGTGCATGCACATAAACACATACAAACACACAGAAAATTTATTTTAGGGAAGAATAGGTAACTGGATTTACTCCTGAATTATTATTTATAATTTGCCTGCCCCTATGATCTACACACACACACACACACACACACACACATACAAGAAAATCACGCTTGTGGTCAATTTTTCCAGGTGTCTTATAGTCCAGAGTATAAAGTAGGCTGAATGGTATTCTGAGAACCACAGTCTCCCAGGAATAGTTGAGGTTACTTAAGAAGAACATCAGGGTTATGGCATTTATGTAATTTTGTATAAATGTATTATATTACATGTATCAGGAAATTAGATGGTTTCTAATGAGAACTATGCCTTTTTAGGACACTTAAAACATTGTTTGGGGGCCCTAATATGTTATTGGAAACCATGCTTTGAGCAGCATTAAGAGCATGCTGGAAAATAATTTTGGATGGCTCAACAGACAATCTACTATGTTTCTAGTTCTTCACAGAGTTAGCAGGCTTAAACTGGTAGTAGTGAAACCAGGAAGTTCTTATGAGGTAAGCAAAAACTAAATCAGGAGTCTCCAAATAGCCATTTAGTCTTCTCTAGAGGTCTTACCTTGGCCTATCAAAAGGGTCAGTAAACATTTTTTGGAAAGGGCCAGGTAATATAGTTTCTGTTTCAATTACCCAACTCTGCCTTGTAGTGGAAAAGCTGTCACAGAAAACACATAATAAATAAGTGTATGTGTTACAGTAAAACATTATTATGAAAAATTTAAATTTCATATAATATTTTGTCATTTAGTATCAATCCTATAAAAAAAATGTTTTTTTTTTAACAGAGAAAGAGAGAGAAGGGGGAGGGCCAGAACAGTCTCCATATTTGTACATCACTGGTTTTTCCACATAGGTTCATTCCACAGGTGGGAGGGGGCTGCACAGGGCAGGAACTGGGCCGGGGTCTCACCCCGGCAAGAACTGAACTGGGGGCACTCCCCAGTTCAGCATGTGGGTCTGCACAGGCTGGAGCCAAGATTTGATCCTCGGTCTCCAGGGCTGCAAAGTGAGCGCTTAATCCACTGAGCCATCCTGGCTTCCGTAACATTATTTTTTACTATATAAAAATGTGAAAATCATTCCTATTTCATGAACCACACAAAAAAAGAAGTGACAGGCCATAATTTGCCACTCTTTTGGCTAGCAAAGAACAAGTTTTGGGGGGAAGTAACAGCTTCTTAGAGCCTCCCAATTTATGTTGTTGGTGACCTGGTTTGGTTTGGGAATCCTATTTATTTGATTAAAGGAAACATGAGCTACAGAAATTCTGAACTAATCTCTCTTCAGAAATTTATATACATCATGCCCTGAATTATAACCTCTCTTCTATATTTACATAGACTATCCCCTCTAAACTATGGAAAATTTATAAAGTATTTATATTTATAGAATTTATTGATGTCATTTTGGAACACAAGCATTTTGACAAGTTTTCTTAAAGGTCACATATAAAGGATGTTAGTTATTTTTACTGGACAACTGTGATTTTTGTTATAAAATGTAACATAGTTGTTTGAAATGACTTTAGTTCTAAAAAGGACAAAATATGTCATTAGAAGATAATAATTTTACAGAGTATAAAATACACAATAAAAGAGATTGGAGCAACCCTTATACTAGTTAGAAAGAAGCTAACTTGTAGTAATCAAGTAGGCGCTGTACAGAAGGTCCCAGTGTTAGCATCTAATTGTAGTAGATACACACTTTTGATATAACTATATTAAATCTTTTTTTCTCTAATTATTTGATTTCCCCAATCATATTTTTAAAAAGAAAATTAGGAGAAAATGTAAGCTCTGAGTGAAGTGGTGGGAATTAAATGGTGATTAAATAGTAAAAAAGCAAGTATAACACTTTTAAAAGTTGTGATCTGTAGCTGTAGTCACAATTGCTTAGTCAACTCTGTAATATACTGCAGGCATTAAAAAACAGCCCACTGTTAATATTTAAAGAAGAGTGAGGGCAGACTTTAGAAGTGAGAATAAGTTCAGAATATTTTGTTTCTTAGATATGTTTATATAGAAAAAATTTGCATGCAAAAACATAGATAAGCATTAAATATCCACTTAGTACTCACCCTTTACTCGAATTATATTACAGTCAATGATAATACGCTCATGAGAGCGTGCATATTAAGTTCACGGTTGGTCTTTTAATATTATTCAATGTAATGTAATGGTTTTCCTTTTTCTTTATCTTTCCTCCAATAAGAAAACTGATGTTGGGAAGCCGGGATGGCTCAGTGGGTTAAGAGCTCACTTTGCAGCCCCAGGGACCGAGGATCAAATCCCGTCCCCAGCCCGTGCGAACCCATATGCTGAACTGGGGAGTGCCCCCTGTTTAGTTCTCACTGGGAAGAGACCCCGGCCCAGTTACTGCCCTATGCAGCCCCGCCCACCTGTGGAATGAAACTATGTGGAAAAACTGATGATGTGCAACTATGGAGATTGTTCTGTGCCCTCTCCTTTCTCTCTGTCTCTGTATTTCTTTCTCTCTCTCTATGAAAAACAATAAAAATAAATCTTTAAAAAAATAAAAGAAAGAAAACTGATGTAACAGTAATAATTTTTAAAATTTATTATGAATATCATTCACATCATAGATGCCTTGATACATTGATAATTGTAACATTTACTTTGTCTCTTTATAAATAAAAAGATTGTACTTAATTATAATTAAAATTTGCCTGCAAATTGACTTTTCTTCAGGCTGTTTCTATTTACGATGATATAATATATAAAATTATATGAACCAAAATGCTTTCTTCTATTTTAATTAGTTCATTTATTAATATAAAATATTTTATGCTCACTCAATTTTGTCTGTGTATTTGCTAAATATTTGGCCCATTTATTGGTTTCTGTGATGGTAAAAGTTTTCTTGTAGGTGATCTCATTTGAGTAGAGAAAGATGCAGACTTTGGTACTCCATTTAAAAATGAAGATGCTTCTACAGCACTATAGATAGGATATATTGTAACCTTATATAATTTAGATCTGTATGTTGGCATCAAAAAGTTATTTTCAGGTAAAATAAGTCTTCAAGTTACTACATGCAATATAAACATCCATTTGTGATACTTTATATATAAATTATTTCTCTGAAAATAAATGAAATTATGATTTCAACTTGCTTAAAGAGAATCTCATTTTCTGAAAATACAGTAGGAAAAGTATTTCAAGGAAATAAGATTTTTTTTTCACAATGAGACAGAGGATTTAAATTCTAAAGAACTTGACTGCTCACCGAACAGCAGACATAGCTTGATATATGCAAAATATTAAAGAAAGGCAGACATTCTTACTGAAATAATGTTTTTTTCATACTTCCCTGCCACTCAATAAAGATAACCTTGACTAACTCAGTGTGTTAAGATTTTATCTTCCTAGCCACAAAGCAGCGACAAAGGCCTTCATTAGTTTTAACCAGTATATTCTTAAAATTGTATATGCATAATATATTTTTGCTTGGCACTAACAACAATGAATTTATTTTTAGAACACACTTTGAATGTTTAATCTAAAACCTTTTTAATTTGGACTGCATTTAAAGTTTCTTTTTATTTCCTCCCTGTAAGCATTTTTAAAGATGGTGGAAATTCATATTGGTCTTTGGTGTAAAGAAGGAGTAAACTTGTTTCACATCATTTCTGTTTCACATTTCTCTGATATTTTGGGTATAGAGAACTACAGGTGGAACCTCTCCCATCAGATGAGATTCATCAATTTGTCATATTGAGGAATGGCTGGAACCATAGCTGAACCAGAGTCATAGAGATAAATCAGGCATTTTCCTGATGATCTTGGACACGATTACCTCTCTTGCCTTCATAAGAACTAGAGAAAGAATGGGGAACCAAAATCTGAGATTGCTCAGACAGGTCTTCTCACAAACATTGCTTCTGTTTCACATCAATAGGAAATTTTCAGACTGCCAGTGTCTATGCAAACTTTATTTCCAGGTATCATAAAAGTAAACACATTACAGAGTGTGTGTGTGTGTGTGTGTGTGTGTGTGTGTGTGTGTGTGTGTGCGCGCGCGCGCATGCACAAGCAGGGAATATATACATATATATATATATATATTCCCTGCTTGCCATGCATAACATCTAAGAATATAAATATTGTTTTATTTATCAAGCCAGGTTGTTGTACTTTTTCTAAATTGAATTGGAGTAGGTTAGTAAATTATTTTCATTTTCTAAAATTTACCTGATTTCAGCCAATTTCATTAGTTCTTCTTTGCTGAGAGAAAACATCTTATCAAATTCATTATATATTGACTAAAGATGGTTCTTTATATGGTACACTCTATAATTTCTAAAAATGTTTACATAACAAACAGTTTTACAGTTTTTATTGGGAGAGTAATGTACTTGTCATGAATTTGTGAAATAAATACTTCCAAATCTCTTTTTAGCTTTATTATTATGGTAGCTTCCTCATTGTTGCTTTATTCTGCATCAGTAACAAGCATATTCTTTAAATTAAAAAAATGTTGCTTATACTTATTTTTTCAAACTAGAAAAAATTTAAATATGCTATAATTTAAATCATAGTATTTCAATTTATTTACCAATAATGATTTATAAAGGTATTGGTAAACTGTGCTGTTTGCATAAAATGTTCAAATAAACACATTGTAATATTACATAGGTATATACAAAGGTCATTCAAATTGAGTCAATAGGTCAGGGAGGTGTATATATATATATATATATATATATATATATATGTAAAATATCATATTGTATCATAAAAATATAAAATATTTTCCCATTAATATTATATTTATATATATATGTATGTGTGTGTGTATGTATGTATATATATATATATATATATATATATATAATATAAAGTACTAGAATTGAAGCATGTGCTCAATATGTCTACAATGACGGAACACCAATATCTTACCTGGTGTAATTAATAGTTAAAATGAAATGCAGTCTTACCAAAATAACAAAATGCTATCCATGTCTTACATTTCAAACTGAAATAAAACTGAAACTAAAAATTCAACTGTTCAGTTGAACTAACCACATTTAACCATCCAATTAGCTGTATGTGACTACTGGCTATTGTATTGGACAGTACAGATATAGATAATTAGAATATGGCTCTTTTTTACTCCAAAACCAGTACTCTTTCCACTCTATTATGCTTAATATCTGTCAAAAGAAGATTCAGACATTATTGACAGCATAAATGTAAGAAAGTGGTGGGAAGGTGGAATAAACCATTTCACAGAAAATTATATAGTTTGTTTTTTTTTAAGTAGAAGAGGAGATGAACTTAAAAATCACAAAATCCCTAAATTTATGAATCTCTGAGTCTTAATTATACTAAGTGCAATATTCTCCACAATAGATGAGTTAAATATAGGATTCCATTCAGTAAGTGAACAAATGACCAGACTCATATATGCTTTATTTAAAAAAAATACTCTAGAAAAAACATTACATAATTTCTTATAATTTTGAATATTTGCCTTTACTGAAAGTTAGAAAATTGAGTAGTCTATTCTCTCTTTTAATTCATCTCACAATGTTCTCACTACACTGTTCAACTCTGAAACTTTTGCTCTTGGCCTGGATGATAGTACCAAGAGAATAATCTGTTGTAGAAGAAAAAAATCATTAATAAAAGGCTAATATTTATTTATTTTTCTTACTGATTTTCTCCTGAGAATTTTTAATGCCTTCCCAAAACTTTTGTAAATAGTCAACACACACACACTATACACACACACTATACACACACACACAGAGAGAGAAAGAAAAATCTGCTGTGATTCTGCCAAAATCAAGGTCTCATGGTCCAATAACAAGGTTATATACTGAACCTATATTTAGCAGTCAGGTTATTAAATGCTTATTGCTCAACTAGTATATTGATTTCAAGCTGACAGAAAATGAAAACCCAAAATTTTAAACTTCATGTTTAAAATAATTAAAAAAAAATACCTCCTGTGCTGGTTAGGCCTCAATCATTTTTATATTTTTTATGATAAAATAGTCTATAATAAACATTTTCACATTCCTCTATCTTATAAATAGATCCCTTTGAAAAGCCAACAATAGCTTCAGGCATTCATCTACCATGATTAATGACAGAGCATCAGCCTCTGTGTTACACTGTTGTACTGCTACTAGGAGTTTTCAAGGTCACTATTTCCTTCAAAGTAAGTTAAATATTCATAAAACATAACCCAATTTTATTAGAGGTGCCATACCTGTTGTTTTATGACAGTCCATTTTAGTGAAAAGAAATGCTAAAAAGTATTCCTTCGAAGTATTTGACATCCTATTCAACTGGGAATGCTATTGGAAAGCTTTTTATGACTGAGGAAAATAAAACATATTCCTTAGAAATTCCTTATTATAGAGACATTATGTCCTTTACAAACATTATCTGCTAAAGCCAGAAGTCTCTTAACCTATCTAAGTGATAATCTATTGGTATCTGATGTGCTAATAAATATCAAGCTGTGAATCACTGAGGGTCACTTTAATTGAATGCTTTAGTTGTCAGCTCAGGTTAATAGAATGTATTTATTGGAAAGATTCATCTTGGACAGATAATATTTTGTTCTTCGACTTTACTTACTTAGTAGCAATTTGATAGATATCAAGGGATGGTACTGGGTGGGGGGAATTCTACGAAAGCTAAAATCTGTTTATTTGGAAGGAAGGAAAGAAAGAAGGAAGGAAGGGAAGGAGGAAGAAAGAAAAAGTTTCTGTACCCTTCATTATATCTATACTGATGTTTTCCCTCTATTTATTTGGTACTATAGCCTACACTTAATGCACTTCCAAATACTTCTAACACTGTAAATTTCATTTCAAATAACAAAAGCTCACTACATAATTTTTTGGTAAAATGCTATCTCAAACAATATAATAAAAGTAACTGGTACTTAGTAAATATAAATTGATTAAAAAATTGAGCAAATTAAATTTCATTTAATAGTTATATAAGTCAAGTAGTTTTTCTCTGTCAAACTGAAATTTGAGAAGTATTTTCTCTCTGTATATAATTCCTCTTTATAATATCTCCTTTAATGGTGAAATTTGTCCATTTCTTCAAGTAATCTTGCTCTACCTACCTCTATCACACTATTGCTATTTCATAAAGAACCATTAAAATATCACTGGAGAGGAAGCCAGGATGACTCAGTGGGTTAAGTGCTCACTTTGCAGCCCTGGGAACTGAGGATCAAATCCCGGCCCCAGCCTGTGCAGACCCACATGCTGAACTGGGGAGTACCCCCAGTTTGGTTCTCACTAGGGTGAGACCCTGGCCCAGTTCCTGCCCTGTACAGCCTTGTGCCCACCTGTGGAATGAAACTATGTGGAAAAACCAATGATGTGCAACTATGGATAATGTTCTGGGCTCTCTCCCTTCTCTCTGTCTCTGTCTCTGTATCTCTTGCTCTCTCTCTGTCAAAAACAATAAAATAAATCTTTAAAAATATATATAACTGGAAATTTTACTAGGTAAGTCAAAGCTAGAGACGAACCTTTGAAAATACTAATAATTCCTACAATCCAATGAAAATATATATGTGTACTGAACAATATAAGCATAAAATGGATGAACAAAATATGTCCCTTGCCTTCAAGAAAATATATGTGGTGTATGTAAAATATTAGAGGATAAGAAAGTATCTTCTCCATGTTATAATAAATTACAACATAGTTTAATAAAAGCATAGAGGAAAGACACAAAAAATTTGTAATGATATATGCATTGGATACATGCATTTACATTTATTATTGGCACAAAAATCTAAGCAAAATGAAATAGGACATTTAGGATGGTGGAAAAATGATAGGTATATTAGAGGCTGAGTTTAGCCCAGTAGTTCAATTATAATTTTCATGAGTAGATTGTACTAGTAAATGGCTAAAAGCGTTTCTTAAAATTGTCATCACTATTCTAAGGCATTTGATCTTTATAATTTTATCTAATTTGAAGTCATGAATGGTTTTCAGCAGAGTGCTATAAACGTAGTTGCATAGTATGAAAATTCCATATAGGTTTACATGTTTAATCAAAGTGACAGGGCAGGAATATATAATTTACAAAAAAAGAAAGAGTGGCTTAAACCATCTTTAAAAAATATCTGCCACATATGAGACTCAACATAGTTTATATCAAGCACATGGATGAGTATGATTTACCAACCAAGAAAACATTGATTGCTATGGGTAAATTTTAAAAACTTATAGGTAGGTTGTAGCAAAGACAAAATGTACTGAATGAGTGAATATGCCACCCAAAGAGTAAGACATGAAACAGTTGAAATAGGAACAATACTTATTTTATATTTATAATAAGAAAATGAAACATCAGTAAGAGTTAGAAAAATTGGGTTTGATTTTTCAATCATTTTAATTTGGCTTAAAAAGATATCTAAATTATGTAAAAAATTCTTACATTTTTTTTTCTTGATAATTGCATAGCAACTATGGAGAAAGTAAATGAGTATAGGTAAAAAGAGTTTGAACTATTTATAGTAAAAGCATTATCTTATGTTATACAAAATATTCAACAGTTATCAACCAAAATTATAAATATGAGAGCTGTCCAGAAACTATCCACCCACAAATGCCTCTATTTTTCATATTATATGGCTTGATACTTTCCAGACAGCCCTTGTATATATTAGATAAAATGTATTAGAAAGCATGAATGATGGTAAAGCCATGTTGTCTTTTTTTTTTCAAATTTACTATATACAGCCTCTGCAAAAGTAGGAAGTTAAAGAAGAAAGGTAAACTATTTATTGAGTGCTTATTATGTGCCAGTACATATATCATTGTTTAAACTGTAAAACACAAAAAATTCACTTAGAAAGTAATCTTTATCTTCTAATCTTTCCTAGTTCTTTGTGTTTTCATTGCTTTTCGTAAAGCAACGAGCAGACTAGTAATGCTCCTTGTTTTATAAAGCTTACATTCTAGTAGAGAAAATAAACATTATATAATGAAATATATATTAAGTATGTTATAGAAATGAGAGAGTCCTAATCTAGAGCTGGGTCCATGAATCCTGAAAGAAGTAATATTCAAGCTGGGATGTGAAAGATGAATGGGAATAAGTTTGGCAGAGGGGCATAAGAAGAAAATGAAGAACAAAGAATCTGAGCTGAGAATCAAAGTGATTTAAAAAAGTTGTGGTGCATGTACACAATGGAATACTACTCAGCAATAAGAAATGATGAAATACAACAACTTGTGACAACACGGATGGGCCTTGAAAACATCTTATCAAATGATTCAAGTCACACAGAAAAAAATCAAGAAACATATGATCTCCACTCATAGGTGAAATAAAAAGCTAAAAGTAACAAAGAAATAAAAACTCATAGACACAGTCAATAGGTTAGTGGTTACCTAAAGGTAAGGGGAGAGTTGGGTGGGATAGTTGAGGAGGGAGGGGAGTAGGAAGTGGGCATCAAATATATGGTGATGGAAAGAGAGCTGATTCTGGGTGGTGAGCACATAAAGCAATGCATAGACAATGTAATGTAGAATTGTACACCTGGAAAGAATGTAATTGTTATCATCCAATGTCAACCAAATTAATTTAACAATAAAAAATAAATTAAAAAAAATAGGATGCTCAAAACCTGAAGAAGGAAGTGAAATGCAGCCACGGTGTCTGAAACAACATAGCGTTCAAGGTAAAAAATTGCTGAGACGGAGGTTAAGAGGGTGGGTAGGGAGAAATCATGGGGATGTAACCTGTACCATGTCAAGATTGACATGAAGATGGACAAGATTTTGGACCTAGTTTTAAAAGTTGTTTGTAGATATGAAGAAATCAACTGGATGAGGATAAACATAGATGACAGGAGACAATTCAGAGGTGGTAGTAGAATGAGAGTAATTGATCGGATTTGTCTCTTATGTAAATTTAATTATTTTTTATTGATTAGATGTACAAAGTAAAAGAAAATGAGTAAAGCATGAATCTCAAGATTTTGGTTTGAAAAAAATTGGGTATTAAGAGTACCGTATTTTCCGGCGTATAAGACGACCGGGCGTATAAGACGACCCCCTAATTTTACAGTTAAAACATAGGTTTAGGCCTATATTCGCTGTATAAGACTACAGCCAGGAGGGTGTCAGGTTGTCTGATTTTTCTAGCAGTACTCAGTGGCATGTGACTAGGCATGAGTGGGAGACAGACTCTTGGATTGACTAAGCACTGAGCACTTGTGGAGGTGTGGTGTGGTGTGTCATGATATGTTTTGTTTTGCTTTTCCCCAAACAGGGCTTAAGAAAGACAATCAGAAAAGGCACAGTATGATTAGATAACATGATAAACCATGAAATCATGAAAGGTAAGTAGGAATGAAAATGAAAACAGGAAATGTCAATGATAGGAAAATGTAGAGACATCGTAGTGACCAGGAGCGAAAGAAAACAAAACATTGATGGAATGAAACAGACACATAGATGGTTGCTGTCAGAAAGTGGACTGGCCACATTTGTGATTTCTAGTGACACAGTTTTGGGAGAAGAGAAAATATGGGCCTACAAGTCACCAGACGTCCCACTTTTGCGGGGACAGTCCCGATTTTTAACAATTTGTCCCACGTCCCACGGCATTTTAAAAAAGTCCCAATTTTTGGAAAGAATGCACGACAAGCTAGGGAACGGCAGGAGATAGACCAAATTTTTAATCAAGAACCCCCTCTTCCCCGGTCAATGGTGTCCCGCTTTACCAATGTTAAAATCTGGTCACCTTATAAGTGCCTGACTGATGTGAAAGGGAGTAATATTCACTGGTCATCGGGAAATCAAAGATCTTAATACAATGCAAGCTGTTGAAGAGGCTGGAGTAGAGAAAGACACCTAGTCCATTAGCTAAAATCATTAATTACTGTGAGAAACTGATTTAAAATGTTATCAGAGATAGCAGTAGAACAGTGAGATAAATAGCATCACATGTAAATGGCAAGAATCTCCTTAATTAAAAAAAGGAAAAAAGAGGACCTTTTAGGAGAGCAGAGGAGCAGTGATCCAATCACAGCAGTAGGGAGTGAAGCAGACAGACCTGAACCCACCCAAGCCAAGGGCTCAGTAATGGAGGCTAAGCGACCTCCTCATGGGGTGGGCAAACCTCAGGAGAGGAAGAGTTTTTAGTTGCTTCCCAAACGTGTTGGGACATTTCACAGAAGAAACTAAAAGCTTAGAAGTGTTCATTTACCATAGAATCATAATTCCTAAGGGTACAAGTGGACAGAATTAAGACAGAGAAGATTAAGGTATAAGATTGCAAAAGAAGATAGAATGAGGAGAGGGGATTTCATACTGAAAAAAAACAAAAAACAAAAACAGTGGTATGGTGCGTGATGTGGAATCCTGGAAGAGGGGAACACTTGAGTCATTCAGCAAAGGGGAGTTCTCAGGGGGTGGGATGTTATTTTCACCTTATGGTGATGGTGTGAACGTGGCAGCAAATATGCTTTCATTACATCTTGTGCCCACAGCAGAAGACAAATGAGCAAGTCCTGTGGTGGTTGTGGCAGGTGTCAGAGCAGCAACCTTAATGGATTTAAATGAGTGGCAGTTTTATAGTTTAGAGATCTGGGAATTAGCAAGTTTACGTAATTTGATGAAAGTAACATAGCTTTGGATAATGCTCTTTTTATCTTTGTTATCCAACTGCCATGGTAAGCCAATAAACACAGGCTGAAGGTACAAAGTCCTTCCATTATTTTTTTTTTCAAAATTATTTAGCAAAGCCTTACTTCACAATCAAATAAGCATATATCATCTCTTTTACTTTGTTGCACTGTGGAAAATTAATTTATTCTTGAAGCCCAATGTAAATTCATCTCTCTTCTTGATGTTTTCTCTGTTTCTAAAGAAAGATTTAATATTTGTCTTATATTTTTAGAATGATTTTCTTATGCTTCTATTGTAGAATGTACTTTATGCTTTATAATGACCAAAATGCTAAATTCTAATAAGGGCATCATGTATTAATATGGTAGGATATAACATTGTTTTATGTGAACAGTCATTTTAGAGAAAAACACAAAGGGAAGTGATTTCATCACCTGCAAAGTTTCCTAGACTTTAAGAATGATACGACTTGCAAAAGAAATTTCCCTATAATCTATGTTAATCACAAGATTGTAGGTCTATATTTACTTAGAGGTTCAAATTTTTCCTCTGTTCAGTATAATGCCTATTCTCAAAGATTATTGAAATAAGAAGCAAAAGTTAGTTTTCTGAAATGTTACTTGCAATTGAAAGAAATGTTTAACTTAACAAAAGTTATAGACTTTCAGGACACATCTACCCTCCCTTACACATCCTTTGTCTATGTGTTATGTACTACTAAACCTTCATTCTTTCAAATTAGCATTTAAAGGCCTCCAAAACCTGGTTTCTAATACTTTGCTTCCTGCGAAGTCTTCTGTTTCCAGACCAATCCTTGGGTTTTCCTTTTGAGGCAGCACATCATTCTATGTAGTAATCTGGAGTCAGAAATTTCTAGTTCAGTCTTGAATACTCAATTATTTGCATATGTGACCTTGTCAAGATCAAGGAGTATCCATCTATCTATCCATCTATCTATCTATCTATCTATCTATCTATCTATCTATCTATCTATCTATCTATCTATCTATCTATCTATCTATCTACCGTATCTATCTATCTATCTATCTATCTATCTATCATCTACCTATCATCATCTATCAATGAGTTCTGACTGGGTGTTAGGTTCTAGATTGCAATTTCTCTAATAATCAATGCTGCCATAATTTTCTTCACAATATGGAAAAGTTGTGTCTCTGTCTTAGGGAACCATCTTGAATCTTAGTTCCTCTCTGAAAAGCAGCCCTTTTAGCCTATGTTAAATTACTTCTGAACTCTCAGGTGTTATCTGTGTCAATAGTTTCCATTAAATATTTGTCTGACATTGCTAAGTATCAGCACACGTGCCTGGGTTTCCTCCCTAATGATAATATTGACTAGGAGAGGAGCTGACAGTCTTTTGCTTTCCTTGTACTCATGCTCTTAGCTACAGACTAAGTGCTAGTATGAGTTTGTGAAAAATAGATTAGTTATTTGATTTGGAATATCTTGAAAGAAAGAGCATGATTTTTTGGTATTTTTAGAAATTGTATTATTAGACAGTCTTTTTATGGACAAGAAAGTCATTCCTTTTAGCAAATACACTTATACCTGGCTCTTTTTTTTTTTTTTTAATCTCATATATTAATTGAAAATATAATTGCATTTGGACAAGTGAAATAAGAATGTATATCACTCTTGAAATATATAAAGACACTGTATCCTTCCATTTTCCTCTATTCTCTTCAGTTTACAGGGGAGGTAGTCAAAGGTATTAATGTGGCTTTCCTCTAACCTGTTTAAGGAAGTCTGTCTATAGCTATTTATAGTCCCAGTAGTACTGGGGATTAAGGAAAAAAATGCTTTTAATGAACACTTTTCTTAGAACACAACAAATGTACTTACAGCACTCATTGACTAGCTATAGCTGTCTCAAATAGCAGCTGGTACTTTTATCACTGTATAAAATATCTGACTACTTTTGTAATAAAGAAGCTAAAGATCCCACTGCTCTCTTCCTAGGCAAAGGGAGCAATAAAAATGCCATTTAGTAAAACTCTATACTTTCTAGTTAATAAATACACCATGTAGGAAGTGAAAGAATTAGAGATGATTTGGTCCTGAGAGTCCCCTTTAAAAACCAGAAAAACTGTATTGTTTCCCTAATTGTTCAATTGTCCTATATGCCTTCAAGCATAGAAAGTGATTCATCCGTAGTTTCCATCTTTAACCATTGCGAATGCATGTAGTACTTTTGCTATGAATTGGAGTAATATCCACACCAGTCTGTGAAGTTATTCAGGCTGTAGGAGGTTCTGAATTGTGAAATACCTGAGTCAATGGTATTATTAATTTAACTCTCTACTTGAGTTCTGGAGAATACATAGCAAAACCTCACCAAGAATGAAAAAATAAACCACATATTTATCTTGCAAGAGCTTAAACAAATTTAATAAAGCAAAAGAAATCAGTAGCAAAAAAAAATCAGTAGAAATTTAATGAAAGCAAGAATGTAAAACAATTTAATATACCACAAAACCACATTTGTTCAGTCATCTATTTGGAATTCATGGTAACCTAGATAGGGCTTGAAGTCAAGTTTCTTTGCACTCCCTTTAAGAAAAGGGTTTGCTAAGTGAGAAGCATAATCAAAGATTCAGATTTGTTTAACAGACATATGTCAAAGTGTCAATTTTCTCAAAACAAATAAATGCTAATGGTCAAAGACAGACACAGAGAGACCCCAATTTAAAAATTTGTGTTACCTATGTTATATGCCAGGATTGGAATTACTTGTCTAGCACTAGGCCAGGCTTGGAGCAACATCCCATAAGCCATTTGCACTACAGCAAAGCAGGCGTAAGAGCATGCCCTCTGGAACCAGACCGCCTGGGTGCTAATCACACCTCCACCCTCACAGCCCAGGCAAAGGTGAACAATTTCCATAATTTCTTCATCTGCAAAATGGAAATAATAATAATAGAGCCTATCTTATACTTTTGAATGGTTATTAAAGAAAACAAGGAATCAATATATATAACTCAGTTTTACAAATGCTGGGTATTTAGGGTATATATATATATATATATATATATATATATATATATATATATATATTCCAGCCATTCATTTAAAAATGTGAATAGAAAAAAAACTATACACAAAACACACACACACACTCATGTATGTACATTATTTAAATATGTATATAAATATACATGTATATGTGTGTATGTATGTATATGTATGTATGTATGTGTATATATATGTGTGTGTGTATATATATATCTTAGGACCTTTAAATAAATGGCTCAAATATAGTAATAATTCAATATGCTTTATATATAGTTAAATAATTCTCTCCATTACTGAAAAATAGTCACGATATTTTACTATAGTTGCCTTTTACTTCTTCCCATGTGATACTCAATATCACTTAGATTTGAAGGTGAACTAAGAAGTGTTTTAGTAGATACAGGCTTACATTTCCTAACACAAATTGACGAAAAGCAGCAGAAAATAGTAGGATTAGTGGATACAAAATAATACCAAAAATTGTAAGTCATAAATACTTTATAAGATTGTATGTTTGAATTAAGTCATCAAATAAATATGAGCATTCATGGCATTTAATATTTCTAGTGAAGATAAAAATGCTAGAAATATGCTCAGTTCTTCCTCCCTCCCTTCTTATATCCAATCCCTCCATCCCTCCCACCCTTCCTTCTTTCTTTCCCTTCCTACCTTCTTTCTTTTTTGGTAGACAGTTAAAGCATATTACTAATCTTTATGTAAATTTATGTTTAGTTTTTAAATTCACCACCTTCCCACCTCTACTACCATTCAGAGACACACGATCATTTTCTTCTAAAGCAGGGGTCTCCAAACTTTTAAGCCCACGGGCCGCATTAACTATCAAACAGCAGTTCGGGGGCCGACTACACACTCGAGGTCCAAATAAAAAAGAATCAAAACATAGATGTTGTCTTTAATTATTTATTTAATATTATTTTATTCAGATAAAAAGGTCTCCACGGGCTGGATGAGAGGGTGTGGCCCGTGGGCCGTAGTTTGGAGACCCCTGTTCTAAAGTATGGAAGTAGACTTTCAAGGTTGGAGGTTGAAGCTGGAACTGGGCTGAATCATTCTGCATACGAATAGAGAAAACATCCCAAGACTGGTGGAAGGATGGACTGAAAAACTAGGAGGCAGAGGCATCTAGAGCCTCAGATGCAATACAGTAGTAGGAAAAGGGGCTGAAAAAGATTCCTGCCTGTGCCTTATGGGAAGAAGAAACTCTATAGGAAAAAAAGTGCTTTTCAGTATAGTTATTAGGTTGCTCTTGGTGGTTTGATGTAAAATCTTCTCCCACTGATATAAATTATGAATCTACATGGCTCACTAATATTTTTGCCATGAATAGCTAATGTTTTAAAAATAAAAGACATGTTGAGTTGAGGTAAATCAGTTTATAGAAGCTGTTGCACACTCATATGCAAACACATACAGATAATTTAAACCATGAGACTAGACTAAAATTATTCAAAAAATGTGATTGTGTGTCAGTTTACTTTTCAAAAAACTTTTCATTAAATTTATTGGATGACATTGGTTAGTAAAATCATATAGGTTTCAAGTGCACATTTCTATAATGGGTCACCACCCAGAGTCAGTTCTCTTCCCATCACCATATCTTTGACTCCCGTTTTCCTTTTCTACAATGTCCCTCTCCCCTTACCCTCGGGTAACAACTAACCTGTTGTCTTGTGTTCATAAATTTTATTTGTCTTGCACATTTGTTGCTTCCATTTTAATATACCACACATAAGTGAAGTCATATGGTTCTCAACTCTTCCTGTATGATTTCTTTTGCTTAGCATGATAATTTTAAGATTCACCATGTTGTCACAAGTGGCAGAGGTTCAACTGTTCTTATGGCTGAGTAGTATTTCATTGTGTGTATATGTACCACATTTTCTTCTTTTTTAAGATTTATTTTATTGTTTGAGAGAAGGTGAGAGAGAGAGACAGAGGGAAGTGGGGAGAGCCCAGAGTAGTCTCTATAGTTGTACATCATTAGTTTTAACATAGTTTCATTCCACAAAGGTGGATGTGGGGCTGTGCAGGGCGGAGCCGAACCAAGGGCCTCCCGCATGGAAGCAGAGAAACTTCATCATTACCCTGGCAGTTACCAGTTGCACTAGAGTTCAGCATGTGGGTTTGCATGGGATGGGGCCAGGACCTCAGGGTTGCAAGGAAAGAGCTTTCCCTGTTGAGCTATCCCAGTATCTCTATACATTTTCTTTATCTAGTCATCTACAAAGGACACTTTTGTTGTTTCCATGTATTTGTCACCATAAATATTGTTGCATTGAACAGAGGGGTACATATTATATCTTTATGAATAAAGGCTTTTAGAGTTGTGGAGCAGACACCTAAAAGAGAGATTGCTGCGCTGTATAGTAATTCTATTCTTAATTTTTTGAGGAACCTCCATACTATTTTCCATAGTAGCTATATGTGATGGTGCATGACTATGATGGTCGTTGCTACTTGGTAGGCTGAGGTAGGAGGATTGCTTGAGCTCAAGAGTTCTGGGCTATAGTAACTATACCAATCAGATTGGGTGTCTGCACTAAGTTTGACATCAATATGGTGTCCACTGGGACCGGGATGAACACCAGGTTGCCTAAGGAGGGGTGAACTGGTTCAAGTTGGAAACACAGCAGGTCATAACTCCCATGCTGATCAGTTTACATGTTAAATAGCTTGTATTTCATTACGAAACTTAAACCGTGTTTGTTTGTAATTTGTGTGTGTGCGCCCACACTTGTGTGAAAGACATTAGAATGTATTCATCTAGAGTATATATTTTAAATTACCACCTTAAAACATAATGTGATTCTTCCTAGTAGAAACAGCTGAAAATTGGTCACAAAATATAATTATTCTGTTTTATAAAGCACAGTTTTATGACTACATGGATTAAAAAATATCTGGATACAGCAAAAACAAAAAGAAAAAAGAAATCCTATTTCAGGTATAAGGAAATGGCAGGAGTCCAAAGCTCTAGCATTTTGAAAAGAAGCTAATAAAAAGATCACAGAGTTAAAACTTGACCTTATTTTATTAAAAAAGCTGCTATCTCTGATTCACCTAAAAAGGGGGGTTTGGTATTTAATTTAAGGACAGAAATGGGGAGATATCCTAAAATGATGAAAGGAATGCCAATACTTTTGCCAGATGGGCTGTGTGTTCATTAATAATAGTTAATAGTCTACATTTAAATGCCTAAAATGGAGGTTTCATAAGGTCAATGTTTCACTGAAATTTTAATTGAATAATTAACTTAAATTCTAAATGAGGCACTAAAATGGTGATCTTGTTTAAACAGAATAACTGAAGGCACTGGGTGATTTTTAATTAGATTGTTCATTGATTTTCTCTTTAATTTTTATGAATGATTGATTATAGTATATTTAATTGCAATCGATGTTAATTTCATATACTGAAGTTCATTTTCTTTGTACTCTATTTTATTATTTGGTTCCATCACTGTTGATAATTTTTGTAATATTACATTACTCAGTTATGTTGGTCCTGATTAACAATTGCTTCATCTAAACTAAATGTTTCTTCATGTGTCAGTTATACTTTATGATCTTTTCCAATTCATGTAGTTTTTAATAGATAATTTTATAAACATATGAAATGGTTTTGATTATTCTTGTTATTGAAGAAAACTATAGTCTTCATGAATATTATGAAAATAGTGTAATGCAAATTGTAACAGTCAATATCAATGAGTTAATTAGGCTCTATAGGGTGGTCTTATCTTCAGCAAAACAGACACAAAATATGATTGTGTTTAAGGAAAATAACTACAGTGACGATTTATTTATCTTCCATTATTGAAAAATGAAAGGTTTTCCTTAATAAAGTTTTTGCACATTGATGGATTTTCAAGAAAACTGAATTTTATGCTTTTAAATACTCATTTTAAAGTTTATAACTGGTTTTATGGATTATTTTAAATAGTACGTTTCATCCATTTGCTTGTCCTTTTAACCAGGGAATAATAAACATAATTTAAACTTTTCTTGATGACTGAGGGTCAAAATAAAATGAATACAAATTATTTTAACCTCCTGCAATTAAAGGACCTCAGAGGCTAGAAAGTCATAGAGTGTTTATGCTGTGTTGAACTTGGCTATAAAGCAAAGAACTTATGAGCAATGGCAACACCATAGTTGAAGAAATGAAAATTCAGATATTTCCCCTATGGGCTTTAATTTTTAATTCAATTGTTGCAGCAAGTTTTGGTTGTGGAAGTCATTAAAGCCATAAGCACATTAGAGGAGTGGGCATTTGCATGTAGGAAAAATACTTAGACTTCTTAAAGCCAAACTCAGAGAAGGTTTGTATTCCAGTAGAGCATTTTTTTATAGAAGCTCTCAAACTTAATGGATTAAAAAAGTAGGAAGAGATAAAGCATGACTAGAAGACATACTGATGTTAAATACAAATTGTTACAGAAAGCTTCTGGGTCTGTAACAATTGCAGCCAGAGGGACCCTATTCTCTCTGCAATTAAAATACAAAATCTGATAACAGAAAGTTAATAGGATTTGAAATCAGTGTATTTCAGTGCTGTGGGTCCTGTGGCAGATAGAACCATGATACTAAAAGAAAGATATTCTAGATTACTGTGGTCCCTTCAACAGTCATTAAAAAAAAAGGAAGGGGGTGAGCTTTCACTAATTTTCTAATGAAGAGGAATTGAAATAAAATGCAAGACATAGTATTCATGTTTTTTTGCTTTTTATAATTTATCTCCCTATATAATAATCATGTACAGTAATTCTATACCTTGTATTTCCTTACATGGTACAGATTTTATTGATTTCTTACTATGTTGTGGTACCTGAGTTTAGAATATGTTCCTGTTAGAGAATTTTAAAATTACTCTCAGACATGTATGTGGGTATGTAAATGTGTATGCATGTTTCATAGAAAATATGATGTGTGAATGGATATATTGCGAGAGGGCGTGTGCTTGTACCACGAGTTAGTAAATGTTATTTTCTTCATTCTATAGTGTGAGCTTTAGTTGATCTCAACTTATTCATTTCCTCTTTTTAATACCTCTTTTTAAAAGTGTTCCTTGAAGAGGTTTTCAGGAAAATTATTTCTTAAAGTATTTCTTAAAGAAAGAACTCAATCTTACATAGTAAATTAAAAGTGCCATTTGTGATTGAAATAATTACACTATAATACATCCATTAATTTTGAAGTAAATGTGTTTCATATGTAAAAAATACTTTTTCCTTCTTCACTTTCTTTATTAAATGATTTTCTTAGACATTGTCATGTGCACTACTAGCCTTCGGGACTCTCTCTATTTCATCAAACCCTAATTACTTTCTACATTCCATCTTGAAAGTGATCATTTCTTCTCTTCCTAGCAATTTGCATTTCTGTCTTTAGTTACATTCTGGCCAAATGCCTGATATAATTTATTTCAACTCTAAAACACTCTTCTTACTGCAACTTATGCCCAAAGCAGATGTACCATATAACTAGGTACATCATCTTGTGAAAAAAAATTATGAGAACTTATGCAAAGAAATATATCTTATTATAAATATAAATTAGCTATCTAGGGTTCTAAATTTCTTCTCTATTTATTATTGTTATTTTGTCAAAGAAAATATTAAGTGAATTTGATGAAGAGGTTTAAATTAAAAATTATATAACTTGGGAGAACAGAGTGATTTCTAATAAAGACAAAGTCTGCTTAAACAATGTTTTAGTAATTTCTTTTTGGCCCTAAGGACATCTTTTGATATCACCACAAATGATGGGCAATATTTTAGTGCTCATGAAGTTTTATCTAGATAGTTTTACTCTATTCTCCCTTTAGGACATGAAATTAGAGCATATTTGATAAATTAATGTATATGCATCTGTTCCCCTGCTTTATTTAATGTCATTTATGTTGTTATGTGTACTATATTTCATTAAAAATATTTTCAACATTTTTTGGCTTTAATAATATAAGTAATTAGTACAATTGAGCAGACCAAATAATTAAATAGAAAGTGCTTCATCTGATGGGTCAAACTTAGGTGATGTAGATGGCAGAATTTGAGAGGATCCAAGAAGATAGAAATAGAGCAGCTTAAAATCTCTCAAGAAATAGCAATGCCAATAGCTAATAAATTTTTAGATTCATATCATTTTAATGATATTGGATAACATTTGCCATATTTATTCTACTAGCTCTGGAAAGAGTTTCACAAGAGGTAACAATTTATTAACACTTCATTTGTATTTTGTGATCACATGTAGAAAGTACACTCAAAAACAAGACCCTGACAAAGACAATTCTGTAAGTTCAGTACTGGTATAATTACTTTTAAAAATGCTAAGTTTCATTGTTTTGGTTTGTATTTTTCTTTCAATGCAAATACCTATGACATTGAAATTAACAGACAGCTTAGGATTTCCCTTGATTAGAATTATATAACCTTAACAATATGATGGAAATTGCACAAATCCCCTAAATCCAGAAATGGAAAGAGAGCTCCTAAAGGCATGATGACAGAGGATATTAATTGAGGACATATGTAACCATTTTATAACTGAATTCATCTTTTAAAGGCAGATGAAATAAAATCAACCAACTGTAAAATCTTAAAGAATTATCTGACAGAGAAAATTGGATTAAAGATTGAGTGAGCATTATTTTGGTGACACTGATAGCTTTGAATACATGAAGGCTTAAGAAATAAAAAGTGTCCTTGACTAAAACCTAGAGAATATTAAAAGTATATTAATATGACCATTATAGAATATAATTAAGAAGAAGATGTGAGGAATGGCATTATGACTTATAGCACACATGAATTGAACAAAAAATTACCTAATAAATTTATAAAATAATCAAAATTATCATTCTATTATAACCGTACCTTGAAGTTTACTTACAATAATTGTGTGATGTTCTTTTATATCCTTTTCAGAAGATCCTAGAAATATAAATATAGAATCTTCTAAAGAAATAAAACCTTGATAATGATTCAATTATACTAATAATTCAAATATTAGTATTAGTTAAAAGAGTTTTCAAACAGAAAATACTGCTAAAGTGTGTGTACATTTTACTCAAAAAGTGATACAGCAATCATAATAACAAGGTGAAAGTTGCTAGAAGTCAACAGAAAAACCAACAGCTGTGGGAGAAGCAGCAAGGGAAATTTTGAAGATAGAAGGAAGAAACAGCCCTTTTATCACCTTGCCTTCTTCTTAAGTCCTTTTCTATTCCTTTTCTTGCCCAAGGAAACAACAATTGATGGACTAGACAAGATGATACAGATTATAAAACATCGTTAATCCTGGTATCTCTACCTTAATAAGACCCTCAATTGCCTCCCTCACTGCCTAGTAATAGTGTATGTTCATGAGATAGACTGTTATTTTTTCCACCAGATATCCCACTGTAGAACCATGCACTCATATCATGTTCTCTGTAAAAGTTCTATTTCCTAGCTCAGATATGAGGTCAATCAAAGCATAGCATTTTCTCAGGGATTATTTTAGTCGAGGGGCACATGACTCAATCAGGATCAATGAGGTATTTTTTTCTGAGATACTGGGGAAATAACTGTTTTCCTAACTGGATTTGAACTCAAGAGTACACAGGCTCTCTTAAAATATTAGTTTTGACTGAGATTATAGGGCAAAATAGATTAGTAAAATATAATACTTAGTAGGACTTGAATATAATAGGCATTCCAAATTATTAACTGGTTTTTTTTAAAGATTTTTTTTTATTGTAGAGAGAGAGATACAGAGACAGAGACATAGAGAAGGGGGAGGGCCCAGAACAGTCTCCATAGTTGCACATCATTTGTTTTTCCACATAGTTTCATTCCACAGGTGGGTGCGGGGCTGCACAGGGCAGGAACTGGGCCGGGGTCTTCACCCCAGTGAGAACTGAACTGGGGGCACTCCCCAGTTCAGCATATGGGTCCGCATGGGCCGGGGCCGTGATTCTATCCTCGTCCCGGGGCTGCAAAGTGAGCTCTTCACCCACTGAGCTATCCCCGCTTCCCCTATTAACTAACTCTTAACAACCCTACCCTCTTGATAATATAAGAAGGTCCATTTGTGGAAGTTTGCAGGATGATTAGTGATAAGGTTTTCCACGTATAGTTCTGTGAGCAGTATACCTTCCCAGAAAGTGAAAGTGTCCACTAGAGGAAAAACTCTAAGCCAAAAGCTGATAGGTATAGAAAGCAAGCAATGCCTTAAAACAGACCCAGTCAAGGTAGAGACTGAAATTCACATCTTCACTCATATCTTTACTTTGAAGCTATCCTCCCTTAATTCTGTCACAGAAAAGAACCTAATTATCTAAGAAGGAGGCCATTCAGATGACAGAACCAAATATTAGGTGGTAATGATAGCATTCATATTCCTTCATCAGTTATCCAGATATCTAGTCTATTCTGAATTTTTCAGTACTGAGAATAGTGTTTAAATTATTTTGAGACAGAATTTCCTCAATTTTACACTCAAAGAATTTTAATGGATGTCATTTGGGTAATAACTTCTTTATACTTAATGTCAAACACATATTTATAAAAATATGTTTTTGGAAAATTTCAGATTTATCAATTCCCTTTTATGTTGCAGATTTCCTGTAATAACAAATAATACTAAAATTATGACTACATACTATTACAACTACTATTACTACTACTAGTACCGTATTTTCCAGCATATAAGACGACCCCCGATTTTCGGTTGACATTTTTTCGTTTCAAAAGTCGTCTTATACGCCGGAAAATACGGTATGACTTCTATTATTTCTATTAATGATCAGAATGATAAAATATAACAGATAGTAATCCTTACTAGGTATATCATTTGTTTCCCAACAATCCCAAGCCTTCTGGAAGTACAGTAGGAATAACTAGTTCTGGATAGTTCTGAGCTGTGGTGGGTGGGGCGTGCCACTTTTAGGTTGAGATAGTAAAATTCTTTTAAGATTTATTTATTTATTTATTTAATTGTTTTTGACAGAGAGAGAGAGAGAGAGAGAGAGAGAGAGAGAGAGAGAGATACAGAGACAGAGAGAGAACTGAACTAGGGGAGCTCCCAGTTCAGCATATGGTTCCGCACAGGCCAAGGCCGGGATTCGATCCTCGGTCCCCGGCGCTGCAAAGTGAGCGCTTAACCCACTGAGCCATCCCGGCTTCCCCAGAGATAGTAAAATTCTTCTGCCCAGTTTTTCAGCTTCTCTGCCAAGCTAGGCAATAGAGAAGACCACAAGTTCTAGGAAATACAGCTATGAGGTGTTGGTTCCTCTACTAGTCTGTGTCTTTCATTGACTCTGCAAAACAAAGCTCTTTTCCAACCTATTTTAAGTATGTTTAGATAGAAGCCACTAGATATTTATAATTTATTTTTTCTTACTAAACTATAGTCTAGCTAATAATAATAGAAATTGTGAATGCTCTTATCCTCTCTTTGTCCTGGAGTTCATCTGTAGATACTTCCCTCATACACATGCAACTTACCACTTTTCTCAGCTTCTGCAAGTTCTGAGGCTGCAGGGAGTTGGGAGGTGGGGTGCTGAGCCCATGCTATAAGTTCAAGGGAACTAATAATGTTAACTCTTGACTAGCAAAGAATGAGAGTTAATGGACAAACATCCCAGATTCTCACTTGTTGGTGCGACAATGTGAGATGTGTTCTACAGACCTCAGAGGGTCTCCCATAAGACTGACCTGAGTTGCCCGTAGTGGTAATTCACACACTAACATACCCTTTACTTTTTTTTTTTTAAGATTTATTCTTTTTATTGTTTTTTGACAGAGACAGAGAGAGAGAGAGAAAGACCGAGACAGAGAGAAGGGGGAGGGACCAGAGCAGTCTCCACAGTTGTATGTCATCAGTTTTCAACATGGTTTTGTTCCACACAGGTGGGTGGAGGCCATGCATGGCCAGAACTGGGCTGGGGACCTCCCTCATGGGAGGTGTCCCCCCTAAAGCCAGGGGCCAAACCAGGGAGGGGGGTGAGAATTGAACTGGGGGCCTCCCAAACAGGAAGTACACTCCAGTTCAGCATATGGATCTGCATGGGCCAGGGCCAAGATTTGATCCTCAGTCCCAGTGTTGCAAAGTGAGCGCTTATCCCGCTGAG
This sequence comes from Craseonycteris thonglongyai, assembly GCA_004027555.1. Lineage (NCBI taxonomy): Eukaryota > Metazoa > Chordata > Mammalia > Chiroptera > Craseonycteridae > Craseonycteris > Craseonycteris thonglongyai. Next base: position 29,076 of record PVKE010017320.1, read on the forward strand.
TCATCCCAGCTTCCCCCATTTATTACCTTAATACCCATTCTCTGCTACCTTAATTCCCCACTCCCTCACAGTGCTTTCTGGGAATTACGTCCTAAATAAAGTACTTGTGGCAAATCTTTATATCAAGTTTCTCTCTTGGGAAAACCCAAACTAAGAATCATTTTAATTAACAGAGAAGGAAAAATGCTAAAGGCAATGGTGGCATTCAAAAAATCAGGTCTGTTTCACTCAATTACTGATTAAGATTCAAATTTTAATCAACATAATATCCGGTTCCTTTTTTATTAACTTATTAATATAGTAAATTATCCACTTTTAATAGTGAGGATTTAGTGTGTTAATTTTTTTAATAGTTGAAATGTATTTTACAACCATATTGACATAATAGATTGAAATCTCTGTAAGTTGTGTGAGAACTCCAGAAACCATGAGTATAAATAGATCCTATATTTCCCAAAAGGTCTATGATTTGTTCCCATATACTGAAAAAAAAAATGAATACCTCAGAGAGTCAAAAAGAGTGTAACAGGAGAAGTTGGGATGGCTCAGCGGGTTAAGTGCTTGCTTTGCAGCCCCAGGGCCTGATGATAGAATCCCAGGCTGGCCCCAGCCCATGCAGACCCATATGCTGAACTGAAGTGTGCCCCAACTTAGTTCTTACCAGGGCCTATCTGGGAGGCTCCCAGCCCAGTTTGTGCCCTGTGCAGCCCCGTGCCCACCTGTGGAATGAAACTATATGGAAAATTAATGCTGTCAACTATGGAGACTGCTCTGGGCCCTCCCCTTTCTCACTGTCTGTCTCTCTGTTTAAAAAAAAAAAGGGGGGGGGAAGCCGGGATGGCTCAGTGGGTTAAGCGCTCACTTTGCAGCCCCGGGGACCAGGGATCGAATCCCGGCTCCGGCCCATGCGGACACATATGCTGAACTGGGAGCTCCCCCAGTTCAGTTCTCTCTCTGTCTCTGTATCTCTCTCTCTCTCTCTCTCTGTTAAAAAAATAAATAAAAATAAAAATATATCATTACCATTTAAAAAAAAAAAAAAAAGAGTGTAATATACCATAGATTAAGAGCATTTAAGCCTCAAAGGAAGGTCAAAGGAGATATCGGCACTAATATCCTGAAGTCTAGATCAGAGAATAAGGTAGGGTGATATATTGCTTATCCATGAGGTCACAACAAAGAGCAGTGCTTGTAGAACCCAGCAGCAAGATTATGGAGTACAGGAGTGAAAGACAATGAGCAATCGACTTAAAAGAAAGCCTTGGAGATGTACCTTCTGGGATTTGCCAAACTTGGTATAAGTATGAACATATGAGGAGTGTTTCATGAGAAGGCTGAGAGTTTAATAGAATTTGTTTTTCTGTTTGTATGTGAAATTTGAGTTTCAGAAGACAAAATAGAAGACTTAAGAGGAAAGAGGTGGGTGGCCTGGTGTGAAAGGAGAATATGAAGACTGGAGAGGTTTGATATTGGAATTTGACCAACATGATACAGAGACACATGAGTTATAGTAGTTAAGAGTGCCTTGAGAATGGTACACATGTGCGATTACAAATAAGAACAAAAACAAAAACAAAAACAGCTTGGTGATTGCCGGAGGGAGGGGGAGGAGCGGGGGGAGAGAGGGAGGGAAGGTGGGAGAGGACACCAGCATTATGGACACACTCAATGGTTTGGTGGTTACCAGGATAGGGGGGAGGAGCGGGGGGACAGTTGTGGGGGGAGGTGGGAGTGGGCACTAGATATAAGGTGATGGAAGGGGAACTGATACTGAGTGATGGGCACATAATACGATGCATGAATGATGTGAGGTGGACTTGTACATCTGTAAACTGTCTAATTG
>PVKE010017321.1:0-30898 GCA_004027555.1 Craseonycteris thonglongyai
TTTTTTTTTTTTTTTTATCTTTTCACATTTATAGAGGGAAATTATCTTTTTGTCTTCAGTGCATATTTATTTCTATTTTACTTTTGACAGATAGAGAGAGAGACAGAGACAGAGACAGCTAGAGAACCGAACTGTGGGAACTCCCCAGTTCAGCATGTGGGTCCTGCCTGGGCCGGAGCCGGGATTCGATCCTCGGTCCACATGGCCTCAAAGCGAGCGCTCAACCCGCTGAGCCGTCCCGGCTCTCCCCAAGGTGTTTTCTTAGTAACTAATTTGTGTTTGCAGATTCTTGCCTCTGTTCCTTCTCCCCTCCACTACATATACCTTTAAAAACAAAACAAAACAAAACAAAACAAAACAAAAACAAAACAGAACCTCTTCCACATCATGCCACTGTGATTCACAAGATTCTGCTGCAGCTTCCTATTATCTGAGAGTTCATTTGGAGCTGGTTTCCTCAGCAACACTTATGCAGCCTGCAAGCGTGCCCCAAACATCACTTCTTCAAAGAAGTGTTCCACACCCACTGTCTGGCCCCACACAAAGTCTGCTGTTGACTACCCCGTGTACAAGTGTGCATCACACAAAGGCAGACCAGGTCCGGTTTGCCTGAGGCTGCTTCTGGATGCCTGAGGCAGCATTGCACACATTAGGTCCTTTGTATTGGATTCTGCTCTGCCCATTACACGTTTGTATAAAGATTCTTAACAGGAACTTTTCTGCTGCCAGGATCACACACGCTTCGTACCCACATCCTCCTCACTGACACCAATGCCTCTTAGCCCCTGATTTCTACTTCAGAATAATCACATGTTAGGCGTTCTTTAAAGCCCAACTTGTCTTACCCTCTTCTTGCAGACTTTCCTAATAACTACAACCTGGGTTAATTTTATTTTCACACAACTTTTACCTGGTTATCACTTTGTGCAAATTAGCATCCAAGCATTGGTTTTGTTTTTCAATGATTTATATTAAACAATTTTATCTCATATCTTGGTACTGAAAGTTAGAAAAATGTATAAATATGCACATGTATATGACACAGGACCACATACAAACAAATGGATAGTACATTATTCACACTCTTTTAGTGAATACAAGGTCTGACAATTAAGTTCATGAACTTGCCAGCTTGCCCTTACATTGGCAGCACTGTATAAAGAACTCGGTAAGGTTTCATAGCCGTGGTGTATCAGTGTCTCACAGCTGTGTTCCTGTTGGCATGTGGCAGTGTCTTGTTGAGAGGCATTCATTATTGTTGTGTTTTTTGGTGTCCCCTTGTGATGATGTTGGAGCTTAAATTAGAGCCATGAACAAACATTAAATTTCTTGTGAAACTTGGCAAGAATGGAAGTGAAATCAGGGACATGTTAGTCCAAATTTATGGGGATACTGCCATGAAGAAAATGGCAGTGTACGAATGGATTAAACATTTTTCTGGGGGTAGAGAAAGTGTCACTGATAAAGAGAGGTCAAGGTGACCAGTAATGAGAAGAACAGATAAATACATTGCAAAAATCCATCAAATTTGTGCGTTAAAATTGTCAGCTGACTATGAGAAGCATGGCAGACCATGTAAACATGGATGGACAAACAGAAAAATCTTCACTGAAAATCTTTGGCATGAGAGAGGAGTGCACAAAAATGGTTCTGAAGGAGCACACTGATGCACAAAAGCAATGGAGAGTTGAAGTTTGCCAAGACCTTTTGAAGAGAGGCAAGATGATGTTTTGAGCCACGTTATCACTGATGATGAAACAGTGTCAAAGTACATGATGGAAGCCAACCAATTCTCCACAATCAAAAAGGTTCTGTCAGTTCAAATCAAGAGTCAAAATGATGTTGCTAATTTTTTTTTATATCAGAGAGATTGTTCATTATGAATTTGTACCAACTAAGCAAACAATCAACCAAACTGACTGTTTAGATGTGCTGAAAAGGCTTCATGAACAAGGGAGATGAAAATGACCTGAACTTTTGGCCAACAACTCATGGCTCTTGCATCACAACAGTGCACCAGCTCACACAGCACTGTCTATGAGGGAGTTTTTAGCCAGTAAACAAATAACTGTATTGTAACACCTTCACTACTCACCTGATCTGGCCCCCAATGACTTTTTTCTTTACCTAAAGATAAAGGAAATATTGAAAGAAAGATATTTTGATGACATTCAGGACATCAAGGGTAATACGACAATGGTTCTAAGGGCCATTCGAGAAAGAGTTCCAAAATTGCTCAGAAGGATGGACTAGGTGCTGGTGTTGGTACATAACTTCCCAAGGGAAGTACTTCAAAGGTGACTGTAGTGATAATCAGTAATGAGGTATGTAGCACTTTTTCTAGGCTGAGCTCACAAACTAAATTGTCAGACCTCATATGTTGCCTATTTAATTTTAATACAAGCACCCAGTGGAGAGAAAATAGTGTTTTTCATTTTTTGATTTAGTTCTTAATATTATTTCAAGAAGTTTATTATGAAGTAATGCTTTGGAATCTGTTTGTGCATTTGGTTTTATATGAGAAAGATTTTGGTATGCAATCAGATTTTCTATCAATACTCCCTATTGCCTGCATGTCAGGTAATCTGCCAATCTGGAAATGGTATGACCCACCCATGTGATGCTATTGATATGCTATTATTATTGGGGAAAGTGGTCATTCATTGATGGTAATCCGTGTAAAATGACTACGCTTCCCAGCCTCTCTGGAAGTTAGATGTGACCATATGACTGAGCAGAAGAGACAGCCACCTCTTTTCAGGTCTGCTGCATAAAACTTTCTCATGTATTATCCTTCTTTCTTCCTCTTTTGGTTGAATGTCAACACCCAGAATGGCCTCGGAATTTGATGTTAAAGATGACTGAGTTGCTGTGTGGAGCAGAGCACTTTCTGAACCCAAGCCCACCTCTCCTCCACCATGTGTCAAGATGGCTGGTGTTGGACTTTGTGTGAGTAAGAAATAACCTTCTGTTGTTATGACAATGTCGTACCAGCTGGAACTTGTCTTACCTAACATGCTGTGGGGATCCTGAAGGCACAGCCACTACAGAAATTCTATCTTTTTCTACCAGGCATTAATTTAGAATGTTTGTTTGTTTAAGATTTTTATTGTTTCTTTTTTGATAGAGAGAGACAGAGAGAAGGGGGAGGGCCCAGAACAGTCTCCATAATTGTATGTCATTAGTTTTTGATATAGTTTCACTCCAAGGGTGGGCTCAGGGCGGTGCAGGGCAGCAATCCGGCTAGGGGTCTCCCGCATGGGTCCTGGCAAGAACTGTACTGAGGTCACACCCCAGTTCAGCAAAGGGGTCTGCATGGGCCGGAGCTGGGATTCGACCCTCGGACCCAGGGCTGCAAAGCGAGTGCTCAACCCGCTGAGCCATCCTGGCTTTCCCTAATTTAGAATGTTGAAAATGACTTCTTGTTTTACATTACCCTGTAGAAATCATTGCCTTTTGTTATAAATCAGTGGACAGCATCTCAGGATGTCACACTATTTATAAGATTTTATTTTTATAGCATTTTTCTGATCATATAGACCAATATTGCGTTTTCAGCCTTGAGGCCAAGCTCTTCTGCAAATTTTGGTTGTGTAATTTTAAAATGACAAGACTTGTCATTTATCTCTATGCAAATTGCCATTAGCTATCAAAAAGAGAAATTGTACTTCCCTATTTTGACAGTGAAAATGTTCTTGCCTGAAACTTGTGTGATGCTATTTCTAATCATCATCACCTCAATTCATTTGAGTTTCCCACTCTTGGTTTCAACATTCTCTGCAAGAACTGAGGGAGAAATCAGAGGGAAGAGGATGTGAGTCTGAGGGTGATATTCTATGAATTCTTTGAGTATACACAGTTCAGCAAGTGCCTCTCTATTGGTCCTGCAGTTGCTGTCAAAGCTTATGATTTGAAATTTGATGTGGCAGCTTTGTTTTTAGCTGGTGCTTGGAGATCTAGGTTGGTCTTTAAAGAATTTCAGTTACTAACTGATCCTTGAAGCCCAGTGGAAACTTTGAACAAAATTGTCAATCAGCAAACATGTTTCCAGCATCTTGAATGAGCAAGTCCTGAGAAAGTTTCTTAGGATGTCATCCAATGCAATTCTTGGCTCAGGGGTGCTATAATCAGGCTGGTAACATACAAAGGGGTTGTGTGGGTGCTGTATCAGACAGTTTTGCTGTGTGAGAAACCAACCCAAATTAAAGCATCAGACACTACTAATTTGCCAGGGTCTCTCAGTTTCCAGGCAGTTCTTCTGGATTGGATCAGCACAGCTGTAGCTGGATTGCCTAGGTGACCTCACTCACATGTTTGGCTTAATGTCACCTGGACAATAGCCATGGGTCCCCCATTCTCCAGTAGGTCAAGGTGGTCTCATTCCCTGATGGCAGAGGTATTCAAGCATCAAAAGAGGCCATGCCGCATAAAAGGACACATCAACGGAATAAAGTTGATCTACAGAATGGGAAAAATTTTGCAAATTATATATCTGATAAAGAGTTAATATCCAGAATATATAAAAACTCCTATAGCTAAACAAACAAAAACAAAACCAAAACCAAACAAACAAAACAACCCAATTAAAAACTGAGCGAAAAAAGAAAGAAAGAAAAAAACTTGAATAGACATTTCTCCACAGAGGGTATATATGGCTCACAAGTATATGAAAAAATGCTTAAAACCACTAATCATTAAGATAATGCAAATGAAAACTACAATGAGCTGTCACCTCACACCCCTAGGATGACAAAGAAAAAAACAGAAAGTAGCAAGTGTTGGTGAGGATGTATAGAAATTGTAAGCCATGGACATTGTTAGTGAAACTGCACAAATAGTGCAGCTGCTATGGTAAACAGCATGGTTATTCTTAAAAAAAACTAACACTCAGATTAGCATATAATTCAGCAAAACTACTTCTGGGCATATATCTAAAATATTTGGAAGTAGGACCTCAAAGAGATATTTTTGTCTACCCATGTTCAGAGCAGCATTATTCACAATAGCTGAAGGGTAAAAGCCACCCAAATGTTCACCAACAGATGAATGAACAAATTGTGTTCTATGCATACAATGAAATGTTATTCAATCTTTAAGAAAGAAAAAAAAACAAACGAATGACATTCTGATGCATGCTACAAAATGGGTCAGACTTGAGGAAATTGTACCAAGTGTAATGAGCCAGTCACTGTAAGATTCCAACTATCTGAGATATCTAGAATAGTAAAATTTATAGAGACAGAAATTAGAATAAAGAGGGATGATGGGATAGCTTAACAGGCTGCACGCTTGCATTGCAACCTCAAAGTCTGGGGATTGAGTCCCAGCCCCGGCCCACGCAGACATATGCGTGAACTGTGGCATGCCTGTCATATGGGAGGCCCCCAGTTCTGTTCTCACCCCATGCTGCCCCACTTGTGTAGAATGAAACTATGTCGAAACTAATGATGTGCAACTATGGAAACTGCTCTGGGCCCTCCTCCTCTTAGTCTGTATTTCTCTTGCTCTCTTAAACAATAAAATAAATCTTAAAAGAAATTAGAATAAAGGTTACTAGGTCCTGGGCTGGAGGGGGAAATGGGAATTATTGTTTAATGGGTACAGAGTTTAAGTTTTGTAAGGTAAAAAAATTTTGAAGGGATGCAGGGATAGCTTTGAGGTTGAGAACTTGCCACAAACTTGCAAGGTCTGGGGTTCAATTCCTGGCCCCCGCCCATGCAAACCCCGTATGCTGAACTATGACACAGCTGGTAACTGTCGAGATGGCTCAGCAGCGAAGGTTCTCCCCTCCTATGAGGGAGGCCCCTGGCGTGGTTCCCACCCGCAGGGCTCCACACGCACCTGTGTGAAATGAAACCATGTCACAACTAATGATGTACAACTGTGAAGACTGCTCTGGACCCTACTCCTTCTCTCTCTCTCTCTTTTTCTCTCTCCCTCTCTGTCTCACCTTCTCTCAAACAATAAAATAAATCTTTAAAAAATGTTTTGGAGACCGGATGCAAAACAATGTCAATATACTTCATATTGCCGAATTGTACACGTTTCAAATCTCTGCTTGTGTCACATTTTCTGATGTCTCTTTGACCAAACTTCATCATGCAGTCCTGATTCAAGAGACCTAACTAGAGACCTCCTGCATAAGACACACACCCCAGTTCAGCATATGGGACACATGCACCAGGGCTGGGATTCAATCCCCTGTCCTTGGGGCTGCAAAGCAAGTGCTTAACCTGCTGAGCCATCCTGGCTTCCCCTTAAGTGTTCTAATATTATGGAAGTGTTTATAAGAGTTCACTGAGGGCAGGATGTCTCAGTGTCATCTACCATTGAAAGTACGGGGCCAGTAACAGTACCTACCACATAGTAGGTGCTCACTAAAGAGTTTTTAGAACTTTGTGAATAATTACTGTAAGGTTTACATCAGTATACTGATGCCTACCAAACTCGTCTTTCAAGTCTGAGAGGAGCTCATGAACTACTCCAGTATAATGCTATCATCCTACTATAACAAGGCACTTCTTGTTTTCCTTCTTAAACCGATGTTTTAAGTGATTGCTGGCTGATTATTTTAGCAAGTGGAGTGCTGAGCTGAACCTGAAGGGGGCTCCTGCCTGAGTCTCTTTGACTAGATCCCCTTGAAATGTCCCATGGGACTGGAGAGGGTGGTGGGCAATTCCCAGTTTGGAAATTGGGAAACTGGATAAGGGAAAGTATTAGCTCTGGGTAGCCTGCAATCTGTTGGCTTGAATACAGTGAGGCCATCCCATCCTGGGTCTTCTCAGAGGCTGTGGGCCGAGTACTGGACAGTTTTACACATTACTCGATTTGATAACTCTTGACAATGTTACATAAGACATGAAAACACAAAACAAAGCCATGTTACTATACACATTAAGTAATTAAAGATTCTCCCTCTCCTTTGCTGACTCTCCAGATAGCCTGCAGAATCTCGAATCCTCCATAGCCCCTTCCCTTGTCTATTTGTGACTCACAGGAGAAAATTCATCAGGGTGACAGCTGGACACTGCCTGGTGTACACTTGCGCATGGAGATTGCTTGGTCCAGCCCGTCCTGAAGGCGTTTTTGCCATATTTAAGCACATTTGAAATAAGTGCCAGGCCAGGAGGCTGGGATCAGTCCTAAAGAACGAGCTGATCTTCTTACAGGTTTGGGAGCACGTGAAGGTGGATTTCCCAAGAGGCAGATCCGGGCCACACTCAAGGGAGGGAAAACAGGTCATCACACATCCAGGGAAGAGTGTTAGACTTTCCAGTACTCAAAATATATGAGCAAAGGTATAAGAAAGTATTTGATACAAATACACTTTTAGGAGTAGGGTGGTAGGATCACAGATAGTCATGGTTATGCTTTTTAATAATCAAACAAAAGATCATACACAGTCTACATATTTCAAATCAATTATGAAAATCATTATGTAAATTATGGCATTTTGATTCTTCAGGATATTATCCAACTATTATAAATAATAAATTAAAACACTTTTAACCCAAGTAAATGAGATTTCAAAGTTAAGTAGAGTGTACATAAATTTATGTATACAAAATATCACAGGTAACATACATGCATGCATAACTAAAGCTGGAATAAAATTACAAATATAAGCTAAATATGGGTGTTGAGCCAATGGGAATATGAGCTAATATCTTCTACTCTTATGCTGGTAACAAAGATGTAAAACATTTCTTGAGTATCTTCTGTGTGTCAGAAAATTTGCCAGTGACCCCATCCCATTTAACCGTCACAAACCTATGGGTAGAATTTTATAATATTTTCTTTCATCTTATAATAATATATTATTAATATTAATCATGGTAATAATTATTATGGATTGAATTATGCCCCATTGAAATTCATATGGTGAAGTCATAACCTCCAATATGGCAAAAATGTGACCTTATATGACACTAGAGTCATTGCAGATGTAATTAGTTAAGATGGGGTCATATTGAAGTAGGATGGGTCTCTAATTCTATATAGCTGATGTCCTTATAAAAAGGAGAAATTTGGACACAGACATGCACACAGGGAGAGTGCCATGTGAAGATGAAGACAGACACGAGAGTGATTCGCCTAAGAGCTTGAGGACAGACAGATTGCCAGCAAACCACCGGAAGCCAGGGGAGAGGCTGGCAGTTCTAAGACAGGACATTCCTGTTGTTTTACCCACCCAGTCTGTGTACTTTGTTACAGCAGCCCTAGCAAACTAACACATAATAATCACAATGACAATAGCATCCGATATTGACCAAGTCATCTGCACTATGGAAGAGACTTCTCTGAGCGCACTAAGTGTACTAACACATGTCATCCTTGTAGAAAGCTGTCAGGATGCCACGGGAGGAAGGCTCTCTCAATCCTGTGTGGAGACTAGGAACCACAGCACACAGAGGTGACAACTTGCCCTCTAGCACACAGCTCGTTCATGACACAGCTATGAGTTGAAGGTGGCTCCAGAAACTAAGTAGGGACTAAAACATATTTCAGTCCCCCAAACTGAAAAGCTTCTAAAGTCAGATTATGGTTTTAATGACATCCCCTTCACCCTCCCTCCCGGCTATGTTTCTCAGAAGGAGGTGGCCCCGGGGGGGACTGACTGCTGCCCCCATGGATCAAGAGTTTTGGCCCTGACCTAACAATTCAAAGCTTTCCTGGGCCTGACACCACCCATAATTTTCCTCTATCCTCACTTCGCTGAAGTGGCTGGGTCCATTCATCCATGGAGAATGGTCTCCCAAGGAAAGGCCGAGTCTGTGCAGGGACTGCGCGGAAAGAGCAGGTGTGTTGGTGGCAGCTTTTGCAAACCCAGCCTCTGGGTGTGTTTCATTTTCCTGGGAGCCCTCTGTCACAATCATGAAGCTGTTCCTTACATCACTGAGGCTCTTCTTCAGAGGACAGCTCTGAGGTTAGTCAATTAAAGGTCCTTTCTGCCAATTCAGTGCCAACAGGAGTCCCCAGCTCAGGGTGGTGCGGGGAGACTTTATTCAGTGGAAACAGCTCAGTTGTGAAAAAGCACAGCTGTGGAACAGCTTGGGTGGGAGGCCTGGGCGTGACAGCTCCAGGGTCACAGCTCAGCTCTGGGGAGACAGCCCTACCTTAACTGCTCAGAGGACAGAGCTTCATTGTTAAAGTTCAGCCTGGTGTTTTAGCTCTGGCTGTGGAAACACAGTCTTGAGCAGAAACTGAAAGCGTGCTCCCTCGAGGCAAAGGTGAAGCTGGCTTCTATAGAGAAGAGTGCCCTCCCTTCCCCCGCCCCTATTGATCTGTTCAGATGGCTCAGTGGGTTAAGCGTTCACTTTGCAGCACCGGGGACCAGGGATCGAATCCCAGCCCCGCCCGTGTAGAACCATATGCTGAACTGGGAGCTCCCCCAGTTCAGTTCTCTCTCTGTCTCTGCATCTCTCTCTCTCTCTCTCTGTCAAAAATAAAATAAATAAATAAAAATATATATATAAAAAAAAAATGAAGACCACAAATCCTCACAGTTTGATTGGTCCAGCTAGCACTGTCCTGATTGTGGGGTTGGCGATGCTTTAATTGGTTGGTGAAGATGTAAGTGAGGATATAGCTGCACAGCTTCAATTGGATAGGAAAAGTCTCAGTCCTATTGGTTGAACTTTTCTTCTTGGAGCTCTCTTATAAGGGCCAACTAAGGTGGCAGAAACACAGGGCCAGAGGCTTCACAGCCAAGTCTGTGGCTTTTCCATGAAATGCAGCGTGTGTGAGGGGCCACTGCAAACAATGGCTGCTGGACTCTGGTTATGAATTTAACCAGGAGGGTCTTTTTTCAGCAGGTGTACTCTTCATGTGGTCAACAGACTACTGGAGCTGCAAATGCCACGAGGACAGTCTGTGGGTCACTTAATTAGTGTCTTTGTTACGCTAATTTAGAGCACGATTCTAAGAACTAGGCAATATTTTAAACATGGATTTACCATGGAAGGAGAGTGAATCCAGAATACCAATTCTGTTTCCTGTAGTACTTATAAATGGAAAAATCAGGTAACAAGATGGTCAAGACTACCCTGGAAAGGGGCAGGACGGAGACCACCAAGAGGGTAAGTCAGCCAGTGAGCAATGGGAGCAGTTGTGGGAAGCAGTGGTGCCTGGTGGCTCACCCGGTCCTCAGTACAGCCTGCCTGGGAAAGAGCTGCTTCCAACCACCTCCCCTACAGCCATGCTGGCAGCACCAGCCTGCTGACGCCTCCTGTGGTTAAATACGTAAGCTGGTAAATTCTACATTTCTTAGTTTTACCATCAGGGTCCTCTGTGATCGCCACTGGCTTCAGCATCCTCCTTTCCCACAGTTATTTTTCATACAACCTGTCATTGCATTGTTTCTTGTTTCCACCCTACTCATCTCTCTGCCAGGCTGTTGCTCATTCAATATCCTGTGCTCATGCAATTAAAAAGAATGATGTATCAATTAGCTATTGTGTAACAAAACATGCTAATCTCAGTGGCTCAATACAGCAATAATTCGTTTTTGTTCCAGTGACTCCTCCACGTGCCCAGGGTTCAGCTGATCCAGGCTGGCTTTGCAGGTGGTTCTGCTTTAGGCTGCCTGGGCTGAGGAGCTGTTCCTTCTCAGTGCAGGTATGTGGGTTGAAAAGGGTAGATCTGCCCCACATGTGCTCATTCTGAGCTGAGGCCCAAGAGGAAGCAGCAACCCAGGGCAAATCTTCTCTCATGTCCATGGCAGAGGAAAACTGGAAACACATAAGGTTCCTTGAGCCTAGGCTCCAAACTGAAACATGCCTTCTTCCTTCAGGCTACTGGTCAAACTAAGTTGCATGCTTGAGCCCAAAGTCCAGTGGCAGGGAAATACTTTTTACCCATCTCACCTAGGCAGGTGTGTAGATACAGGAGGGTAAAGACTTAGGGCAAATAATGCAATCTACCACAATTTAGGATATCATCTACCACAACATGATAATAAAAGTAACGAACAGTAGCAACAGAGTCAGTAACAGATACCTTTAAGCTCTTACCAGCCCCTAGAATTACTGTTCTATCAACATTGCTAATCTTCACTGCTGCCGTACAAGAGAGGCATTCCTGTTTCTGTAGGACTGTAAATGAGAAACAAGACCCCTAATGGTTCCTGAACTCCCCTAAAGTGATAGTTATTAAATGACAGAGTCTGGATCTGAGCCCAATATTTGGTACCTGTAGTTTGATTCTGAAGTATAATCTATGTCAAATCCCACAGCTCCTTCAAAAATCTCTCTCAAATGTTGGCTTTCCCATGAGCTAGTTGTTTCTTAAAGATTTATTTTTGTTGTTTTTGACAGAGACAGACAGACAAAGAGAAAGGGGAGGGCCCAGAGCAGTTTCCATAGTTTCACATCACTAGGTTTCATTCCACAGGTGGGCATAGGGCTGTGCAGGGCAGGAACTGGCTGGGGGCCTCCCTTAGGGGAAGCACACTGGGGGCAGGAGCTACATAGGAGGTCTCCCATATAGGAACCCATGAGCTGTTTCTTAATCCAGCCTTGTATGCCTGCACACTAGGTTAAATGACATTGTATATGTAGATTTTCATTCTAACCTATACTGTGCTCTGCTATTATTAGGTGTTTTGATGGAGTGCTTGAGTCAGAAACCCAACTCTACACACAAAAATACATACTGAAAAACCAAGAGGGGTTCAATTGCTTTTCGCATCTGATATTTGTCAAACGAAGAAGCCCTTTTCGAGAGATTGGAACATGTCTACTGTTTTCACTGTTCCAAAGTTAAATGAAAGGACCTGGAATCATTACTAAGCATGAAAGTGGTTATCTAAGGCCATTGAGCAATAATCAGAAGTACTAAATAGTGCTGACATTTATTCGGCAATTGGTAGCTCTTCTGGACTCTTGGCCATCTAAAGTGGAAAAAGATTTTCTCACGGGCTGCCTTTTGTTTCAAGGCAATCTAAATCACACCCTTGAGAGAGGACTACATGGCCAAAATTTATTGGGCCCACCTGGTGGTCCCAAACATTTTATTTGGACAAGTTTCATGCTTTTTGAACTTATGCCCTTGAAAAATTCTTTTAGAAATGTCAAGGTGATTGGTGTATTAAAACAATGAACCAGAGCAAACAAGGATGACATTCTTTTAATTCCTTTCCTGCTAGGTCATTTTCTCCTTAACATCTAGCTCTGTGTGCCACCATATTTTGTAATAGACCATCAGCTTACTCAGAGGTCCACACTTGAGGGAAATGGGGAAAGTAGGTGAGATTTTCTAGCCAGTTGACTCAGATATCCCTTCACCATTTTTTACCAAGGCTCCAGTTGATGCTCTAGGTTAAAGCTGAAAAAAAAAAAAATCATGCCTGCAACTTACCTGAGTTATACCTTCTAAGAAAGTGTTAAGAACATAAATAAATCACTAATGGTGGCATCATACATTGGTCACTGGGGAAGAGGCTCCCTTTAATTATATCTGACAACTGTCAGTTCTGCCTCTATGTCCATCATATTGCATAATTTATAGTTTGTTTGCTCAGTAAAAAATATCACTGTTGGGTTTAGATATAGAATCTGGTTTTGGCAAAATTTTTTCAAAGAAAGTGTCTGTGAGTCACACATCACTAAGGCTGATTATCTGAATGTTTTGTATTAGGCTGAATAATATACATTTACCACTCTGTTTTTGGGTCTGCAGTAATAATTATTACGTATGGCTTAACTTAAAAAATTGTTTGCAGAAAGGCAGGGATAGATGGTAGAATTGGTAAACACTGTGTCTTCTACCTCTCATGACTACATTAAATTAAAACTAAATATAGAACACTCAACCTCAAGAGCCATCTGAAGCCTAGCTGAACAGAACCCCTATAACTAAGGATAAAAAGAAGAGGCCATGTCAAGACTGGTAGGAGGGGCAGAGATGTGAAACAGGCTGGCCCCAACCCCATAGGTAGTGGTTGAGCATTGGTAGGAATGCCTCAGCAGGACAGGTTCCCTCTTAAGAACCTCATGCTCTACTGCCTGAGCTAGCCAGACAGCGCGAAAGGTCCCCTCTTAAAGAGCAAGGAAGCCCATTCCGACACTTGGCTCCACAGCTCAGGGATCCAGGCATGGAAAGAGGAGTCCCCACAATATCTGGCTATAAAAATCAGCTGCCCATCCCAGGGAGAGGAATGGTGGCTGGAAATCCAGACTCTTCTTAAAGGGCTTATACACAGATTCCCTCACTTGCATGCAATTATCCTGAGCTCCGGTGGAGGGATGGCAACTCGAGAGACTCCAGAAACACACAGGAAAAGACTGAGTTATATGGCTTCCGGGCAAGTGCTAGAGGAACAGCCTCCATTATTCCCTGTCTGGAGCCTACCTCATATGTAGCCTATAAGAGGATATCATTGTTTCTGTGTTAAGCCCTTGCCCACATGGCCAAATCTGAGACTGCGTTAGACTGGTAAACTCCACATACCCCACCCTTGTGACTTCCTGGGACCCCCTGCCTGCCCAGCTCATGTGGCATTGCCCAGGGCACTCTCAGCACTGGGGCCCTGCCATGCTCTGTGCACCATGGGAGGCTTTTTCAGCAGCAGACCACACATGGCAGCTTGTGTGGCCACCTAGGATACTTTCAATGGCAGTCAGCCCCAGCTCACACTGTAGACTCTCCTAGACAGCTTTCAGGGACCTGAGGGTCATGTGGAATGGTGGCTGGCCTTGGTATTTTCTGGGCATTTTGCAGTATGGCCACAGGCTTGGCACTGGCACAAAAACTGAACCTGTATGAACACCACCTACTCCACCTTGGTGACTCCTTGGGACTCCACCCAACCTAGTTTGCATGACATCACTGGAAACACTCTCAGCAGCCAGTCCCATCTTGCCCACTGCAGGCAGCCTTTCCAGCACCAGTTGGCCCACATGCTTTGTGCAACTGCCCAGGGTACTTTTGGTGGTGGGCAGTTAGCTTCAACTTGTGCTGTAGTCTTTTTAAGCAAACACTAAGAAATCTACAAGCCCGAGGGGACTGGTGGCTGGCCTTGGTATTCTCTGGGCATTTTGAAGAATGACCACAGGCTCGTCAATAACCCAAGATTTAAATCTGCATTAACCTTACTACCACCACCCACCCTATCCCAGTGATTCCCAGAGATCCCCTCCTACCCAAAAGGCTCAGCACCACCAGAGGCACTGTCAGCACCGGGGAAACCAGCCCAACCCTGTTCACCTTAAGGAGGTTCTTTCAGTGGCTGAGTCTTCTGGGCACCTGGAAAGTGGCAACAGACCTAGGGGTGTCCTGAGTCATTTTCGAAGCTTCCTCAAGCTTGATAGCAGTAGTACCCAGCCTTGGTTCACAGCATGGTCACCCCTGTAAGCCTCCAGCTCCAGTACAGATAGCAACCAACCACATACAGCTTTGTAGCTTCTACCAGGTAACCCCAGGCTGGTCACAGGCATTGGCTGAACTTGGCTACACAGGAGCCCCTCCCAAGAGAGACCCAAAACAACACATTAGAAGGCTAGCTTCAAAACAAAAAGGAGCACCACTGAATTAGTCCCATATTGCAGCACATCCAAAAGGTGGCTTCAACAAACACAAGAGCCCACTTGGGCAAATTCCCCTCTGAGGGGTCAGCCCCTACACAGCAGCTCACAGTCTGTGTGAGTAGCCAACCCACACAGCCAGTCAGCCTGAGATTCTACCCCACTCACTGAAGCAACAAAAGTAATTAAAGCTCAAATACAACAGGGGAATACACACAACATACATAAGAGACACTCCTTAAACACACACGCAGGTGATCAGAGAGACTGTACCACTGGATCACACAGAACACCTACTACACAAGGCCACCCAGGAAAGACTGAGAGACTGGAGTTCTGCCAATATATAAAAACAAGCACCAAGAGCCAGAGAAAATGAGAAAGCAATGAAATATGCCCCAAATAAAAGAATAAGGGAAAACTGCAGAAAAGTAACTAAATAAAATGAAGGCAACCAACCCACCAGAGACAGAGTTCAAAACACTGGTTATAAGAATGTTTAAGAAACTTAGTGAGAACTTTGAAAAAGTGATAGTAAGCATAAAGAAGAACATAGAAACCATAAAAAAGGACCTGTCAGAAATGAGAATACAATAACTGAAATACTATGCTAGAAGAAATTAACATATTCGATAAAGCAGAAGATAAAATCAAGGATTTGGAAGACAAGGTAGCAGAAAACACTTAATCAGAACAATAACAAAAACAACAACAACAAAAAGAATTGAAAAAACAAAGACAGTTAAAGGGCCTCTGGAACAACATCAAGTGTAGCAACATTTGCATCATAGGAGTACCAGAGGAGAAGAGAGGGAATAGGAATCGAGAATTTATTTGAAACAATAGTGACTGAAAGCTTCTCTAAACTGGAGAGAAAACTAGACATACAATGCCAATAAGTGCAGAGAGACACAAAGAAGATGAGCCCAAACAGGCCCACACCAAGACACATTATAATTAAAATGACAAAGGTTAAAGGCAAACATAAAATCCTAAAAGCAGCAAGAGAAAGAGAACTAATTACCTACAAGGGGGCTTCCATAATATAATCAACTGATTTCTTATCAGAAACTGTGTAGGCCAGAAGGAAGTGGCAGGAAATATTCAAAGTGATGAAAAGCAAGGGCCTGTAAGCAAGACTTCTCTACCCAGCAAGGCTATCGTTGAAAATGGAAAGAGAGATAATGATTGTCTCATATAAAAAAAAAAGCTAAAGGAATTCATTACCACCAAGTCAGCATTATAAGAAATGTTAAAGTGGCTTATTAAGAAGAAGAAGAAGGGGTAATACAAAAGAAAACAAACAAAAAACGTTTAAAAATGTAAATCATAAACTGGCATCAATATTAATAGTCACTTTAAATGTAAGTGTATGAAATACTCCCATCAAAAGACATAAGGTTGCTGAATGGATAAGAAAACAAGAGCCAAACATAGGGAATCTGCAAGAAACCCACCTCAGATTGAAAGACACACATAGACTGAAAGTAAAGGAATGGAAAAAACTATTTCATGCAAATGGAATTGAACGAAAAGCTGGGGTAAAAATACTTATATCAGACCGAATGGACTTTAAAACAAAGACTATAAAAAGAGACAATGAAAGACATCACATAAAGATAAAGTGAACAATTCAACAAGAGGACATAATTCTAGTAAGCATCCATTCATCTACATGTAAATGTGAGCCATGTGTAGGGAGAGATCAACAGTAATACAATTATA
This sequence comes from Craseonycteris thonglongyai, assembly GCA_004027555.1. Taxonomy (NCBI): domain Eukaryota; kingdom Metazoa; phylum Chordata; class Mammalia; order Chiroptera; family Craseonycteridae; genus Craseonycteris; species Craseonycteris thonglongyai. The sequence continues at coordinate 16,248 of PVKE010017321.1, forward strand.
GTAGGGAGCTTTAATATGTCATTGATACAAAAGAACAGATCTTACAGAAAGAAAATCAACAAGGAAATAGCAGCCTTAAAAAACACATGAGAGCAAATAGATTTAATTGGTATTTTTAGAACATTCCACCCCACAGTTGCAAAATATACATTCTTTTCAGCTATACCTGGAACCTTCTCCAAGATAGACCATATGTTAGGCCACAAAATAAGGCTCAATAAATTTAAGAAGACTGAAATCATACCAAGAGTTCTCTCTCACCATAATGGTATGAACCTAGAAATCAACTATAAAAATAAAAAATAAAAACCTTATAAAACACACAAACACCTGAAGACTAAAAAACATGCTACCAAATAACGAATGGGTCAACAATGAGATCAAAGAAGAAATCAAAAGACCCCTTAAGACAAATGAAAATAAAAATGCAATGACCCAAAACTCTATGAGACACATTGAGATCAATCTTAAGAATGAAATTCATAGCAATACAAGCCTATCTCAAGAAACAAGAAAAATCTCAAATAGAGAATCAGAGTTTACACTTAAGGGACCTAAAATAAGAATAGGAAACAATGCCCAAAGTGAGTAGAAGGAAGGAAATAATAATACTTAGAGCACAAATTAACAAAATAGAGTCTACAAAAGCAATACAAAAGAACAATGAAACCAAGAGCTGGTTCTTTGGAAAGGTAAAAAAAAAAAAAGAAAAAAAAAAAAAGATAAACCTTAAACCAGACTCAACAACAAGAAGAAAAAGAGAGGACCTAAGTAAATAAAATCAGAAATGAAAGAGAAATGACAATAGACACCACAAAAATACAAAAACATGTAAGAAAATACTACAAACAACTATACCAATAAATTGTTAAATCTGGAGGAAATAGGTAAATTTCTAGAAGCATACAGTCTCCCAAGACTGAATCAAGAAAAAAGAGAAAATCTGAACTGACCAATTATTACTAATGAAAAGCAAACAATCAACAACAACAAACAAAAGTCCTGGGCCAGATGGCTTCCAGGTAAGTTCTACCAAACATTTAAAGAAGAATTAACACTTATTCTTTTCAAACTATTCTGAACAATTGAAAAGGATGGAAAGCTTCCAAGCACATGTTACAAGGCCACCATTATGCTGATTTCAAAACCAGTCAATAACATTATAATAAAACAAATAAACAAACAAAACTATGGAACTATATTCCTGATGAACATAGATGCAAAATTCCTGAGCAATATATTAAAAAGATCACGCACCAGAATTAAGTGGGTTTTATTTCTCGATGCAAGGTCAGTTGAATATCTGCAAACCAATTAACATGATGCACTGCATAAACAAAGTGAAAGATAAAAATTATATGATCATGTTAATAATTGTAGATACAGAAAAAAACATTTGACAAAACCCAGCATTCATTTATGATAAAAACTCTCAGCAAAATGGGAATAGAGGAAACATAGCTCAACACAGTAAAGGCTACATATAACAAAACCACAGTTGACATTATACTCAATGTCCCGGGAAAGCTAAAAGCATTTGCCTTAAGATCAGGAACAAGGCAAGGATGTCCATTTTCACTACTTTTATTTAACACAGTACTGGAAGTCCTAGCCAAAGCAATCAGATAAAACTAAATAAAAATAAATGTTCTGAATTGAAAAGAAGGAAGTAAAATTGTCACTATTTGCAAATGACATATCAGGTCAATGCAAAAATAAATGTGGTTTTGGACCATGAATTTTAAATCATTATAAGTAGGCTCAAAGACACCTTTATTATTCAAAATAGGAACCATCACAATCAACACATTTTTGCCAACAAGAAATAAGTTTGTGTTCCTATAGTGTAAAAATCCATCCATGTTTCAGGATTTCATGAACTCTTGAAAAGCATTTTCTGCATCCTGCTGGTTGTGAAAGTGTTTTCCCTGCAAAAAGTTGTCAAGATGCTTGAAAGAAGTGTAGTCGGTTGGTGAGAGGTCAGGTGAAAATGGCGAATGAGATGAAACTTCATAGCCCAATTTGTTTAACTTTTGAAGCATTGGTTGTGCTACATGAGGTAGGGCATTGTCATGGAGAAGAATTGGGTCCTTTCTGTTGACCAATGCTGGCTGCAGGTGTTGCAGTTTTCAGTGCATTTCATCAATTTGCTGAGCATACTTCTTAGATGGAATGGTTTCGCTGGGATTCAGAAAGCTGTAGTGCATCAGACCAGCAGCAGACCACCAAACAGTGACCATGACCCTTTTTTGGTGCAAGTTTGGCTTTGAGATGTGCTTTGGAACTTCTTGGTCCAACCACTGAGCTGTTTGTCACCAGTGGTTGTATAAAATCCACTTCTCATCATATATCACAATTGTATGGAGAAATGTTCCTTGTTGTGTAGAATGAGAAGATGACATTTCAAAATGAAGATATTTTGGATATTTGATCAGCTCATGAGGTACCCACTTAGTGAGATTTCTCACCTTCCCAATTTGCCATAGAAAGGTTGACATTGAGAATTTCAGCAACTTCTCATATAGTTGTAAGAGGATCAGCTTCAATGATTGCTCTTAATTGTTTGTTCATTGTTAACTGTGGATGGCCTACAACTACACTCCTCATATTAAAGGCTCTCGATTCCATTGCAAAACTTCTTGAACCACAATTGCACTGTTCGTTCATCAGCAGTTTCTGAGCCAAATGTGTTGTTGATGTTGCAAATTGTCGCTGCTGCTTTATGACCCATTTTGAACTCAAATAAGAAAATTACTTGAATTTGCTTTTTGTCTAATATCATTTCCATAGTCTAAAATAAATATAAAATAAACAGCAAGTAATAAATCATTATCATAGAAACAGAATGAGAAACTTGCATGAAAATGATATAGAACATAACCACATTTATTTAAGAATGTAATCCAATATCAAACAGCAAATCTCAACAATGCAAAACTTCAATTAGTTTTGCACCAACATAATACTAGTATATGTAGAGAACCACAAAGATTCCACCAAAAAACTATTAGAACTATTAGAGTTGATAAATGAATCTAATAAAGTTTTAGGATACAAAATTATTATTCAGGAATTGGTTGAATTTTTATAGAATAATGAACTATAAGAAAGAATAAGAAAACAATTCTACTTACAATTACTTGAAAATAAAAATGCCTGGACATAAATTTAACCAAGGAAGTAAAAGACCTGTACTTGACAAATTATAAGACATTGAAGAGAAAAATTGAAGATACAAATAAATAAAAGCATATACCATGCTTATCGATAGGAAGAATTATATAGTTAAAATGTCCATACTACCCAAAGCAATCTATAGATTCAATGAAATCCCTACCAAAATACCAGTAAGATTTCTCATTAGAACATATAATACTAAAACTTACAAGGAACCATAAAAAAAAACCAAATAGGCATGGCAATCTTGAGAAAGAAGAACAAAGTTGGAGGCATCATTCAACCTGATATCAAACTATGCTACAAGTCTATAGTAATCAAAACATCATGGCATTTGTATAAAAAACAGACAAATGAATCAATGGAATAGAGAGCCCAAAAATAAACCCATGCCTATATAGTCATTTAACCTATGACAAAGGAAGTGAGAATATACATTAAGGTAAATACAATCTATTTAATAAATGATGCTGGGAAAACTGGATGTCCACAGACATGTGTAAAAAAAAAATAACAACAACAAAAAAAACTGGACCATGTTCTTACTCCATATACGGAAATAAATTCAAAATGGATTAGACTTAAATGTAAGACCTGAAATCATAAAACTACTAGAAGAAAGCATAGGCAGCAAACTCTTGACATTGCCCTTAGTAATATTTTTTCTGATTTATCTCCTTGGGCATGGGAAACAAAAGAAAAAGGAAAACAAAAACAAATAGGGCTGCTTTACATTAAAACGATTTTGGCTAGCAAAGGAAACCATCAACAAATTAAAAAGACATCCTACTGAATGGAAGATGGTATTTAAAGTAATTTATCTGATAAAGATTCAATATTCAAAATGTATAAAAAGCTCATATAACTCAACACCAAAACGAACAATCCAATTAAAATATAAGCAGAGGACCTAAATAGACATTTCTCCAAAGAGAACATACACATAGCCAATAGACATATGAAAAGATTCTCAACATTACTAATCATCAGAGAAATGCAGAGTAAAACCACAACGAGCTATCATCTCACATGTGTCAGAATGGCTATCATCAATAACTCAAAAAACAAGTGTTGGTCAGAATTTGGAGAAAAGGGAAACCTTGTGCACTGTTAGTAGAACCACAAATAGGTGCAGCCACTGTGGAAAACTGTTTGGAGTTTCCTTAAGAAATTAAAAAGAGACTGCATTATTCCCCAGCAATTCCACTCCTGGGTATTTATCCAAAGAAACTCAAAATACTACTTTCAAAAGAGATATGCACCCCTATGTTTACTGCAGTGCTATTCACAGTAGCCAAGATATGGAAGCAACTGAAATGCCCATCAATAGATAACTGGATAAAGAAGAGGTGATATGTGTGTGTGTGTGTATATATCTATATCTATATCTATATCTATATCTATATCTATACCTATATCTATCTATATATCTATATATCTATCTATCTATATATATATAATGGAATATTACTCAGCCATAAAAAAGAATGAAATCTTACCATTTGAGTCAACATGAATGGACCTAGAGAGTATTATGCTAAGTGAAATAAGTTAGACACAGAAAGACAAATACCACATGACTTCATTTATATGTGGAATCTAAAGAACAAAACAAAAACAAACAAGCAAACAACTCAGGAACAAACTCACAGGTACAGAGAACAAACTGATGGTTACCTGATTGGGGGTGGGGGGTGGGGGGTGGGGGGTGGAGGTAGGAAGGCTGTGTGAAAAAGGCAAAGTGATTAACAAGTACAAATTGGTAGTTACAAAATAGTCACGGGGTGTTCATTTTCCTGATGACATGGACCCATAAGCCAGCTTTGCTCCACCACTGCAGAGCTCCGCCTCCCCTTACGTCTCTGTCACCAGGCATTGCAGGAGCCAGTTATATGAACAGTCATATAATGAGTCAGTGAGAGAGAAATGGCCAGCACTCGGTTACACTGACTCATCGTTGAGCTGGTAGCTTTATGAGACTGTGGCTTTGTGTGTCGACTTGTATCAGGTTCCAAGTAGTGAGTGATCTACAAAATATGAAGGAAAGCTGATGTCATTAGATAGTAATCTTTTGCTTTTGAGTACTGTATCCTGTAGTGTTTTATTAGAATTGATTGATCCATCTAAACAATGGAACTGTAGTTAAAATGAGTTCATTAATAAAAACAAAACATATTGAAAATAATAATGATGATGTAGCAAAAGCCAGTTCATCATCCTGAACAGCAAATGGTATAGGGAAGCATGCAAATATAGCTTTCAAGTGTTAAATTCAGCATGGACAATTTAGTTTCATCCCCAACACCATATATCATGGCAAATTCAGTTGGTAATTGGAATTTGTTGGTTTTAAAGTTTTGTTTGTAATAAACGTATAAATTTGTTTGGCTGTTGTTTATTGTTCAGAATCTATTAGTGTATTGTTGGATGTTCACTCTTGTTTTATGTTTACAAGTATAAGTGCTATAATAATAATTCTATGAACATTTTTGTTGCTGTTGTTCCGAAGGGTTGGTACTTTTCCAGGTTTGCTGAGCATTACAGAATTACCCGTATGACTTAGAACTCACCTCCAGCTTCCACTGCTGGATTCTAACACTGAGGACATAGCTGGATTTGAGTTCGTACAGATGGTCACAGAAGAGGACAAGTTCAGTAATGGACAGGAACCCCTGTGGGGACAGGAGGAGCAGCGAGGCAGGAGCAGGGACGGACCTGGCCTCCGCACGTGGTCAGCGCGAGTCTGCAGCCAGCAGCCGTCTCCCCTGACGTGCACTGCGCGTGCAGCCCAGCTCCCACAAGTCAGGTTTCTAAGCGAGGAAGCTTACGCACGTGTTTCAGCCTCCAGAGCTGGGCACAGGGACGATGTCCCCTGTGGGCCATCTGCAATCTGTCTTTTTCTTGGGGACACTCCTGTTTCCTACTTCCTCAGGGACACTAACTGGTTCCTCCTTGAGGAAAGACTTCTTCCTCTTGGGAAGCCTTCCACTGCAGGCTGTCCTGGGCCACGTGGGAGTCACAGATAGTGCACCACGCTTTTGGCCTGAGGAGGACAGGAATGTATCCTTTTTCCAGGAAGAGATAAGGTGAGGAATTTCATGGTGTGTCAGACCACAGCCTCGAGTACAAATTCTGGATAATGTCATGCATTAGATCAAGGGCAGCAAACTGTAGTCCATGGGCTAAACCCAGCCCACTGCCTGTCTTAGCAATAAAGTTTTATTGGTCCACAGCCATGCCAATTTATCTTCACTGTGTCCGTGTGAACTTTCCTGCTGCAATCACACAGTTTAATGATTGTTGCAGAGACTTACCAATGGCCCACAAAGCCTGAACTATTTACTCTCGGACCTTTTACAGGAACAATGTGCTGGCCCCTGCATTATAGAAATAAAAGGGGCATAGTCCCTTTTCAGGAGACCCCGGAGGGTCCCAGACAATAGCAGTGCACAAGTTCATTCCATTCCTTCTCTGACTCCCAGGTTGTAGAGCAGTTAAAAGCTCTTTGAGCATTCTTTGCCAAATAATTCCTACCTTTGCAAAAAAAAAAGAGAGCAACTGTGTGACTGCTTTCCCCTAGGCTGTGGGATGCTCAGGCACATGGGCTCTAGGATAAGGTGACCAGATTTTAACATTGGTAAAGCAGGACACCATTGACCCGGTGGGGGGGAGGGGGGGGAGAGGAGGGGGTTCTTGATTAAAAATCTGGTCTATCTCCTGCCGTTCCCTAGCTTGTCATGCATTCTTTCCAAAAATCGGGACTTTTTTAAAACGCCGCAGGATGTGGGACAAATTGTTAAAAATTGAAACTGTCCCGCCAAAAGCGGGACGTCTGGTCACCTTACTCTAGGACTGCACGGGGGTGGGGCTGGGGCTGGGGGGCAAGCTCAGATGTCTCCTGCTCGGGTCACTAGCTGAGGGCAGCATCCATGCCCTGACTTGCACCCTCTGAGCCTTGGCTTCCTCCTAGGTAAAGTGAGGATAAGAAAAATGCTTATCTCATGGGGTTTTTGTGAAGATAAAATGAGAGGTTACAAGTAAAGTGCCCAGAACCTGGCCTGTCTCATAGTAAGTGCTCAACAGATATGAGGATGCTTACGTGGGAGGGACCTTGGGAAGGGCACTGTTATTACTGTCCATCAGAAGAAGATGCCCAGGGAGGAAAGGTGATGCCCCCAAGGTCACACCCTCAAATTGTGTCAAAGCAGGCCTAGGGCGCACAAACACTTTACAGTGTTCGCTGTGTTCTGGGCCTGGGCTTGTACTTTATATGTTGTATGTCACTTAAGGGTCACAGCTGGCCAACAAGATGAGAACGTTGTTCACTCCCACTTTACACATAAGGTCACAGAGAGATGAAACAACCTGGAGATTCTGGAATTCCAACCTCTCTGGGATTAGTTCACTGAAGTTTGCAGCCCACACTCCCCATTGCTGTTCCACACAGTTCCACTTCTGGATTCACTTGGGAGAAATGTAGAACTTTGGGGCCCTGGGATAGGGAAAGTCTGGAGGAATTCAACTAGAAAATGCCTGCAGCATACATTTTCCATCTGGATGAACTGGGATAAACCCGAACCATCCTGGCTGGGGACTTTTCCTGGGTTTGGTGTTGCAATGGGTCCATCTAGTGGTCAAAGGTGAAAATTTCCAATGGCTGGGGCTGACAAGTAGCTAAGCCAGAACCCTCGTAGAGTACATTCTATCCCATCTGACTCACTGCCACATCACCAGGTCAAGGATAGGCAGAAGGGCCAGCTGCTGGCCTTGGGGCTGCCCTGGCAGTGGACGTGTTTGGAATGTTTTGTGGAAAGACAATGTTTGCAGAGGCCGATTTGCCCTTCTTGTACAAGAAACTCATCTTTACAGAGCCTCTGTCCCAGTACAACCAGAAGCACTTTTGCCCCACGGGTACATTTGGCAACATCTGGAGCTGTCTTTGATTGTCAGGATTGGGACATGTTACTGGCACCCAGTGGGTAGAGGCCAGGGATGCTGCTGAACACCTTACAGTGCACAGCATGGCCCTCTCACCTAAGAAAAAGCTGCCCCCCTGCCAATAGTGTCCCCCGCAGTGGAGAAACCCCACTGTGCCCTCCTCCTAAATGGGAATGGCCCAGGAGCAGGCAGGAGGTTTGAGTGAGTCTGCGCAGGCTCAGCGGCTTTGCCTGTGTCATTCCTTCTTCCTGGACTGCTCTTCCAGTCCTCCTCACTCTTTCATCGCTGCTCACGGCCACATCTGCAGGGAAGCTCATCTGCTTACCGCTGCTTCTCTGCTTCTAGTCTCCCCACAGGCAGACCCAAGGCAAGGATTTCGGGGAAGACGTTCACTTGACAGACAATCCCAGAACACACTTGCAGGGGAATGGGGTTCAGAGACCAGATCTGGGGTGAGCGCAATGAAGGGTCAGTTAGTGAGCTGCAAGGCTTCATCTCCAGGCAGGGGGCTTGAGGACTCACGTCGAGTGTGCTTTAGATCTGTCCCCTACAGGAGGCGGAAGCTGGAGAATTTGCTCTCCAGCTGCCATCCTTCCTGGGTGGAAGGCTGCCCCTCACAGTGAACCTGCCTATGAGCTGATGACAAGTGATAGGGGCAGGCTTGGCATTGCCTGGCCTCCGTATGAGCAGGTATTCAAGCGTGCGTACTCCCTTCCTTGTCCTCAGAAGCTAATGACTCACTCCTCTCAGCGGATGCCCCAGAGACCAGCAACCAGGGGCCCTGGCTCAGCCCAGCCCTGAGAATTTGGGAGCTGAGACATGGCCATGAAGGGAGTTCTAGCTCCCTGTTCTCTGTGGCCACATTGGTAGGGCCATGGAAGCCTAGAGCTTCGACCTCACACCGCTGTGAAAACGGTTACGTCACAGCCCCGGCTCGACCAGGCTCAGTTTGCTTAATAAGAGAAGCAGTATTCTTGTTGAATTCCACATTTTCTATGAAGTAATGAATTAGCCTTCTTGAAATCCTGAAGGACTTCACAGTAGGGGAATGAAGCCATATCCTGTCTGAGATGGCTACAGCATACAGGCCTTCAGAGCAATGGAGGGGAAGTCTGAATAAAGGACTGAGACAGATAACTTAATAGCATCTAGTACTGGCTCCAAATACGTGATAACCAGCTCATGCATAGCTTCTGTTGTGCATGGAGTCCTGACTTAATGAGCTCAATACTCAGACCCCTGAATTGACCTTCATCTTGTTGCTATGGGGGTTCCTTCCAACTTCTGGCCGCACCATTAATCAAGTTGGTGCAAATGTAATTGTGCTGTTTGCATTGTTGAAATTTGCTGTTTGTATTGGAATACATTCTTAAATAAATGTGGTTATGTTATACATCATTTTAATGTACAGTTCTCATTTTATTTTTATTTTTGCTAATGATTTATTTCTTGCTGCTTGTTTTACATTCATTTAAGACTGGAAATGATGTTAGACAAAGCAAATTTCAGTGATTTTTTAATTTGAGTTCAAAATGAGTTGTAAAGCAATGGAGACAATTTGAAACATCAGCAACGCAGAAACTGCTAATGAACGTACAGTGCAATGGTGATTCAAGAAGTTTTGCAAAGGGGAGGCTGTGGAGCATAATGCCGGCCATTGGAAGTTGACAAAGAGAAATTGTGAGCAATCACTGAAGCTCATCCTCTAACAAGTACACAAGAAGTTGCCCACAAATTCAATGTCAACCATCCTATGGTTGTTTGATATTAGGAACAAATTGAAAAGGTGAAAAAGCTCAGTAATGGGTGCCTCATAAGCTGACCAACGCCCCCCCGAAATCGTCATTTTGAAGTGCCATCTTCTCTTATGCAACAACCTTATGCTATTCAACAACCACAAACCATGTTTCAATTGGATTGTGACGTGTGATGAAAAGTGGATTTTATACAACTGGCGACAACCAGCTCAGTGGCTGAACTGAGAAGAAGCTCCAAAGCACGTCCCAAAGCCAAACTTGTACCCCAAAACGGTCATGGTCATTGTTTGGTGGTCTACTGCCGGTCTGATCCACTACAGCTTTCTGAATTCCAGCAAAACCATTCCATCAGCAAATCGATGAGATGCACCAAAAACAGCAACACCTGCAGCCAGCACTGGTCTGCAGAAAGGGCCAATTCTTCTCCATGAAAACGTCCAACCGCATGTCACACAACCAACGCTTTGAAAGCTGAACATGCTTTGCCTCCTCCACCATTTTCACCTGACCTCTCGCCAACCAATTACCACTTCTTCAAGCATCTCGACAGTTTTTTGCAGGGAAAACACTTCCACAACCAGCAGGATGCAGAAAATGCTTTCTAAGAGTTTGTTGGAACCCAAAGCACAGAGTTTTACACTACAGGAACACAAACTTATTTCTCATTGGCAAAAATGTGTTGATTCTAATGGTTCCTATGTTTAGTAATAGAGATGTGTTTGAGCCTCGTTCTCATGATTGACATTTCACAGTCTGAAACCGTCATTACTTTTGCACGAACCTAATGGATACGAGTGGCAAAGAAAACATTCTGGAGAGGGAGGCTCACGGCTCTCCGTGGTCAATGACACAAATATGCTTCTGATGAGTCGGAACAGAGTAAATAGCAGGACAGGCTGGCTGAGGATACCGAAATTATACTGACGACAGGTCAGGGGACTAATGTCCTTGACATCGTTTGCTCAAATTGGTCTCATTTGTGAGAAGTTAACAAGCCAGCAAACATTTATTAAGCATCTAATATGGCCCTTGCCTCGATGGCGGAATGCATGGAATTGAGTAGGACGGACATGTATTGGGTACATATGCCCCCCGCCCTGCCCTGTCTCTCTGCATTGCAGGGGACTGTCTGCCAGCTCCTTTACCTTCCTGGTCAGCTCCCAGAACACTGGCAGGTGGGAGCAGGAGAGAGGCCAGGGCACATCTCCCTCTCTTCCTGCTGCACATGGCTTCCCCAGCAGAGGCCATGGAATCTCCATTTCCAGCTCTTTGAAGGGTAGTACCAGTTCCTGTGCCCCCTCCTGTGCCTGGTTGCCCAGGGCAGACACCGTGGGCTCTGATTACTCCACATTCTTCCTTTAGCCCCTGGCCGAGGTTGGTAACAGCTTCCTGGCATTCTGTGGCTCCTCATCACTTGTGTAAGGAATCCCCCTAATAAATTCTCTCCAGTTGAAATGCCCAGTGTGGTTTCTTGGAGATTCTACCTACCCTGCCGAATTTATTTTATAGCCTCTGCCTTCTCTCACTAGATAGGTTTCACACCCCTGGCATCCCTTGTGCTCTAAGATTTCTGCTTCTTTCTTACCCCAGGGCCTTTGCACTTGCTTTTCCTCTGCAATAAGTGCTCTCACCCTGCCTCTCCGGCTGACTGGTGCTTTCTCATCCCTCACATTTCAGCTAAAATGTTACCTTCTCAGAGGCCTTGACTGACAATCTTATATAAAGATGCCCACTAAGCCCACCCCCATTGCAAGTTACTCAATTTTCTATCACATTACTCTGTTGACTTCTTTCAAGGCATGTGTCACAACCTGTAATGGTTTTATTTACTTGTTTGTATAGTTATTTAGTATCTGCTCTCTCTACTAGAACGTAAGTGTCATATCCTCAACATTTAGCTCCATGTCTGGGACATAGTAGACACAGAATAAAAATTACTGAATGAAGAATATTTTAAAACAGTTTGAACCCATGACAAACTGAAAATAAAAGGGTCTCACAATTGGTGTATTTCTTTGTTATTTTAGGAGGTAAGTCTAGAGCAAGGGCATATAAGTGTTAGCACTTGTAAATTCTTGCACTTGGGATGGAAAGCATCCTTATGAGATCCCTTCCCCTGGGCTAGGTCAGGCCTGTGCTTACATGGGAGGCAGGCCTCTCCCTGACTTTAGTGCATGGCTTTCCCTAGACCAGTGTCCTGAGCCAGCCATCACTGGGTGGCAGTGTGTACCCTTTCTTTTCTTTTTCTTTTTTTATTGTCAATGCTTCACGGATTACAAGCATCTCACTGCAAAACAAGGACGTGATTCTTGTCACTTGATTGCTTAATCAAACCTGTAACAAGAACGCTGGTGCCCCAGCCTGTACCCCTCAGCCTGCCTGAGTTCACCCTCAGCCAGGAGGGATAGTCCCAGTGAATGCAGTTTCCCGTCTTCTCTGCCTGGGGGCGACCCCGACCGGGCCAGGGTGACCTGGAGGGGGCATGTGTGCAGGACTCTCCATCAAGGGGCGGGGGGAGTAGGGTGGGAAACGAGAGGAGGACCAGGCACCCTGGCCTCCAGCTCTCTGCTGGGTCATTCCCAGGGGTGGTCCGCATGGCTTCTCAAGCAGGCCTCAGCAGAAAGGAGCCAGAGCCCACAGTGTGAGCCGCTCTGTAACACCAGGTGCCTTCTGTCCTCCCTGCTCTGCCCGCTGCCCCGCTCGCTCATTGGTGCTTCCTGGGGCTCGTGCCCAAGATGCCATGTCCACAGCGAGCAGCCCCCCGCCACATTTCCCCGCAGCCCCTCCTCGTGCCACGTGAGGCTCCGTCTGCGGAGAGGGTGGTCCGCGGTGCGCCCCTGCGCACTGTCTGCCTCCCTCACCAGGAGACACAGGCCGCCCCGGGCAAGGCGACCGCGACGGCGTGTGCCGGGCCCGCCGCGGCAGGAGCGCTGCCCTGGCTCCGCCACCGGGATGTGTGTGGGAGACGGGCGCAGTTCACAGCGTGATGTCCACGAGCAGAAGACAAGCATTTTATCAGCGGTGTCGGGTGCCCCTGTGCTTACCAATCTCCATATTAGAGTTTAAAAGATATTTATTAAAAAATACAGCTAGCCGTCAGCATTATATCACGTTCCGGTGTGTGCCCTAGCCGTTCAACCTGTCTATGCCTGAAGAAGTGATCCCCGTAAGTCCAGCAGCCATCTGTCACAATGTTATTGACTGGATCCCCTATGTTACATGACATCCTCATGACTTGTTTTATACTGGAAATTTGGACCACTTATTGCCCTTCACCATTTCCCCCCTTAAAAAAAAATGTATTTACATTTGACATTCCATTTTATATGCTATTAATTTTAAGTGTACAGCATAGTTTCTGGACACTTACATAATTTAAGAAATGACGACTGCCCCCCCCCCCCCCCCCCCAGACTCGTGTAAGTATCCACCTCGCAATATACAGAGTTATAATACTACCGGATTGTTGACTCTATGCCCTATTTTGTACTTTACCTCCCCATGACTATTTTGTAACTGCCAATCTGTACTTCTTAATGCCTTTACCTTTTCCACTCTGCCTGCAATCACCCTCTCATCTATCATCCTGATAAATCTAGTACCCATTTGACACCATATATAGCTAGTACAATATTCTTGACTATATTCCTTATGTTACATCCTTCATCCCCATGACTACCGTGTAACTACCCATTTGTACTCCTTAATCCACTCCCCCTTTTCACTCCCTCCTCAACCCTCCTCCTATCCGGCAACCATCAAAATGTTTTATGTACGAGTTTGTTTCTGTTTTGTTTGTTTGTTTGTTTGTTTGTTTTGTTCCTTACATTTGACATATAAGTGAAATCACATTGCATCTGTCTTTCTCTGTCTGACATACTCCACTTGGCACAGTGCCCTCCAGGCCCATCCATGCCACTGCAGATGGCAGGAACCCATTCCCTGCCATGGCTGAGCAGCATTCCTCGTACCATTAGGTTGTGTACATGTACCACCTAATTTCATTCATTGGTTCAGGGACACCCAGGCTGCCTCTACATCTTGGCCGTTGTATGCAATGCTGCAATGAACATATGGATGCACACATCCCCTCGAAGTAGGGTTTGGGGTTTCTTTGGATAAATACACAGAACTGAGATTACTGTGTCCTTTTTGTCTCTTTTTTTTAATTTTATTTATTTACTTATTATTATGTTTTTATTGTTAAATTTAATGGGGTGACATTGATTGATAACAATTAGACAGTTTCCCGATGTACAACTCCACGTCACATCACCCATGCATCACATTATGTGCTCACCACCCAGAAGCAGCTCCCCTTCCATCACCTTATATCTGGTGCCCACTCCCACCTCCCCCCACAACTCTCCCTCCCCCTCCTCCCCCCTCTCCAGGTAACCACCAAACTATTGAGTGTGTCCATAATGCTGGTGCCCTCTCCCACCTCCCCTCCCTCTCTCCCTCCCCCCTCCTCCCCTTCCCTCATGCAATCACCAAGTTATTGAGTGTGTCCATAGGTCTCTGTGTCTTTGTAACTTTCGGTTTTATATTCCACCTATAAGTGAGGTCATATGTTTCCTGATTCTTTCATTCTGACTTATTTCACTTAATAAGATGGTCTCTAGGTCCATCCATGTTGCCACAAATGACTGTATTTCATCATTTCTTATCGCTGAGTAGTATTCCATTGTGTAAATGTACCACATCTTCTTTATCCAGTCATCTATCGAAGGGCATTTTGGTTGTTTCCATGTTCTGGCCACTGTGAACAGTGCTGCG